>LOEQ01003586.1:111114-151316 GCA_001685075.1 Bramus lutescens | reverse complement strand
TACTGAGCCACATGGCTAACATAGATAAGAACAATGGGTTAATATAAGCTACAAGAGCTAATAAGTAGCCTGACCTAGTGGACCAATCAGCCCTATAAGTTATAGAGATCTCTGTGTGATTTTCTTTGAGGATAAACAGCTGTGGGGAACTGGGCAGGACAGAAAATCCCAACAAACATACCCCGTTCATGTTACAGTTTTCTAGGCTACTTCCTGATGATTGGGGGAGCTGACAATCTTATGGGAACCTAAAGAAAATTTAAGATTATAGTCAAGTCCTGACTGGAATATTCTGTGAGACTTGATCATCTCAACCAGCAGTTTTGAGGCTGTTCTGCACGTAGAAGTCAGAGAAAACCCCAACAGAGGTCCTCTGAAATGTTGATCATCTGGGCCATCTGTTCCTATATGGCAATTTTAAGGGGATCTGGTTCTATAAAACTACATTAGTCTGGAAGGAATCCACAGGTTCTCAACATCTGTGGAAACAAAAGAAGAACCTCTTCTTGAAAGCAACATATCCTTAGGCCCAAATTTTGAAGATACCTTTAAAGTATATATGTTTGTTTAGCTTAGCAGCCCATACAATGAAATATCTCTCTGTACTTAGCTCCTTCATACTCAAAGAACTGAAAGAAAACACAATAATATACATATTTCAGACACTCTGTGTATTTTCCATCTTTATGTGGCTTATTTTTCTGTACTTCTTTAATCTATGATTTTCTTTATATACTCTTTAAAGACTTTGTTTTTTTAATAACTAGTTGCTTCCTTTTATAACTGTCTATATTCTTTTTCTTCTCTTTCACAAGCCTATGTACATTTAGCTAACACTGTGACCTATTTAGAGGTTTTTTCCATCTGGATTTGTCTTTATTGCTTATATATCTGCAATTATTTTTTGATCAGGAGGTTTTTTTAAAATGCTAAATGAGCAAGACTCACATCAATTCTGCGTTCTTGCTTGCTTGCTCCACTCAGTCCAACATGGCAGAGGTGTGCTTGCTGCCTCTGAGGGACATTCTCTCCACCCTGGATGCAGGGTTGCAGCGGGTCTGTGTCACCATTAAGCAATTTGTAACAAGCTGCTCACAGACCCCATTTAAATGCTCCATAGCCAGACCTCCCGAGTCAGAGCCGTTTATGCTGGTGAACTCGGAAGCTGCCGTTTGTAAAGAAGCTATGCAGTTTTATTCTCACCTCTCCTAGAGGAGCCCTGGCACCCCCACTCACTGCGAGCCCATCAGACAAAAAAATGTGTCTACTATGAAGCTGTGCTTTGCTCTCCTGTTTTTGTAGGTCTAGCAGCCCTCTTTTTAAAATGCTTTTTTAGGTCTTATGTGGATCCATGACCCAAACGGTGGGCACCATTCATTCCCTGATTGTTTATAAATGTTTGTTTACATTTAAAGGGTGATATGCTGTAGAGATGGATACTTTGCATTGGTAGGGATCTTTCTTTATTGATATAAATTTTAGATCAATTTTGTCATATGTATATTTCTGCTCTTTATTAAGGTATTGTGTTTTTGTAACTCATTTAAAATGTGATGTATAATTAAGAAATACAGATTAATAGATAATCAAATATAATAGTCAAGTTTATAGTCATGTTAGTTAGGTTTTCCAGATATATTCAGATATACTTTAGTTAGATAGATAATCTTCAAACCTTTAAAAGACCTATGGAATATGACATTTAAAATGTTTTAAGAACGTAGGGCTTCTCATGATAGTGAGATTCATCTGTTCCTGGCAGCATCAATCTACTTCAAGAGGATGATGGGCATTGACAAGGCTCCTTATGGTGTTTGTTAGCCATTAGGACAAGAAACTCTCTTACCTGGACTGCTTGATGTTATGCTGTAAATATTGGACATGTACATAACCCACAGAGAAATGAGTGCTGATCTTGCCTAAAGGTGAGATGGTCCTTCAGGGTTCCTGCTTCATAAAAGAGTATGCCAGACATTCTTCAGGACACAGAAGAAAGTGACTGACAAACTGCCAATATAGGTGGAACTATTTTGATATTTTTTGCTTCATGGAAAAGTCTGCCAGATACTATGGGATTGTAGGCTGAAGATGGATGCTCCGATAATACAGAAGAACTTTGGGTGACTGTCCAGGCAGTGAGATGTCTCTGTCCTTTCTAGAGTTTTGGAAGTTGCTTACAATGCACTTTCTGCTAACTTAGGTAATAGTATATCCTTCTGTGATCTTTGATGGAGTTGAAGAATAAATAGTTATAATTATAGTTTTCCTTAATTAGGATAAAAGATAAAGTAGATATAAATATTATAATTGTAATTTTTGCTTGATTCATGT
The DNA here is from genome assembly GCA_001685075.1 of Bramus lutescens. Lineage (NCBI taxonomy): Eukaryota > Metazoa > Chordata > Mammalia > Rodentia > Cricetidae > Bramus > Bramus lutescens. The sequence goes on along the minus strand of LOEQ01003586.1, from coordinate 148,985 downwards.
CTTGTTATATGTAATTTTACTATGTTAAAGTTAAAACCTTCCTTTTTATTTGAACAGAAAAGGGGAAATAGTGTGGGAAGTCCTTTATATGTTTGTCTTTTATTGGTTAATGGTTAAGAACCTGCTTTGGCCTGTGATAGGGCAGAATAGAGCTAAGTGGGAAAATTAAACTGAATGCTGGCAGAAAGAAGATAGAGTCAATGGGACACCAAGTAGCCACTGCAGGAGACAGATGTGCCAGAACCTTGTTGGTAAATGAGTCTCATGGCAAAATATGAAATAATGGAAATGGGTTAATTTAAGATACAAGAGTTAGCCATAAGCACACTTAAGCTATTGGTCAAACAGTATTGCAGTTAATATAGTTTCTGTGTGGTTATTTCAAGTCTGGGTTGCTGGACATGAAAAAGAAGCCTCTGCCAACACTGTGGTGGTAACTGTGGACACTGGGAATCAACACAGATGCTGGCAGCAGTAGGGCCATGGACCCAGACATGGCCATGGAGATGGCTTGGGCTCAGATATAGCAATGGCCCTTGATAGTTATGCTGACCAATCAAATCAATATGGCTTCCAGAAGCAGCATCATCCTGCTTTCTTATAGAACCCAGGATATCCTGTCTGAAGATGGCCACACATACAATGGACTGGGTCTCCTTTATTAATCACAAATTAACAAAATACCTTACAAGTTTGCTTACAACCCAAATAAGGCATTTTCTTAATTGATTCTCTCTTACTATAGCTGTGTCAAGTTGACCTAAAGCTAGCCAGTACAAAATACCAACACAAACATAATCCAAGCACATAAAACAAAAAGCAAAGGAAAATCCGATACATAAAATGGAGCCTGTTATAAATATTGTTGCAAGTGAAGGAAGCACAGCTACAGTGCCACCAGGAGAATGAACATGTCTGAATATTTACTTTCATCATTTAGGGAAAATGCTGTGTCCCAAATTGCAGGTCTCACTAGACTTCTAATAATGTAAAATACCCACAGTTTAAACCTCAGGAACCACTGCTGATCTTCCAAACCCATATGTTAGAAACAATTACCAAGGCCTTCAGTCATTTTCCTTTTCCCATTTGCTGGTCCATGGACCATGTAAATCATACTGCAGATGTAAGTTTTAACTCTTGGAATCTGATCAAAATGGCAACTTTCACATTTTAGAAACTGAGACATTGACTAAACATGTAATAAGACTTACCTGTCTGGCTCTATGTTGATATATCCAGTTCTAACCAGTCCATCCATTCTGCCCATAGACACACTTACTCCTCACCATTCCACACACAGTACTTCCACTCCTCTTTTTTTGCTAAACTTTCATCACCATGACCAAATATTTGAGAGAACAGCTTAAAGAAGGAAGTGTTTTCTTTGGCTCATGATTCCCAGGGTTTCTGTCCATGGACATCTGGTTGTATTGCTTTCAGGCAGGTAAACATTTAGCATGTAAAGAAATGATGGTGTGGTGGAGGGAAGCTTTTCTCCCCTTGGCAGCCAAGCAGCAAAGAGGAAAGACAAAAGCGGTCAGGGCATGATGTCATCCCTAACAACAAGTTCTGGGTCACACATTCCTCCAGTTATGTTACCACAAACTCTCCAGATGGCACCCCAGCTGGGAGTACACTGCATTAGTACATGCTGTACTCAATCCTCAACATACTTTTGCTTTATGTATACATATGTTATCAACTGTGCTTTTTTCCCAGTTTTTAAAAAAAAACTACGTAGATTGAAATTTTTGAAGCAGGCAGTTAGGATTAAATACTCAAAATCAAACTATCAATTGCCCTTTGGCTGTTGCAATTTTGGAATATTTGTGGCTGTTTTGAGCCAAAACTGCATATTCTATGCATGGGGGGGTGCATTCTCCTAATGAATATCAGATTTGTGTTTTCTGTAACACTGATCTCATTTCATAGTCCACCATTTCCTCTACCTTCATCTTAGCAGTCTTCTCACACCTGATGTGGGATTTAAATATCAGTCTTTAAACAAAAAGTCTTTGTGAGCATCTGGTGCACAGCTGCCCACCTTTCTGGCTTCTCCCTGCTCTGCATTCCTACTGTTAGCTTATCTTCCACAGGTCTTAGTTACAAGCAGTGTCTAGAGCTGTCATTTACATGCATGTTCTCACACATGCAGGGTCTATAAAATACATTCGAGGTAATGAAACAGTGCTAGTAAATCAGCCTCATCAGTCTAATTCAGATTTCTTCTGTATTCTTATGAAGAAAAGCCTAGTTCTAACACATTTCTCAATCTCCACACTAATGAGTGAAGGACAAATGCTGAGCCAGGGCCAATGCAGACCCTTTAATCCATCTTTCCTTTTTATCTCCAGGTCCTCCAACATGTTATCCAAATAAGCTTGTTCATTATTCTCTGACAGTCAAGGGCATGGTACAAGGGACAGGCTGCCTGTTTTATTTTTGCCCTGTCACACCTTGATGTGTTCCTCGGGTTTTTAATTTACTCAATCTCACCAATTGTTCTTACTGAAAAACAGCCAGTAATAGTCTCTTTCACAGTGCTCTTTGAGGAAATAATAGTGTTAGTCCATTTAAATTGCAGAGAGTTGTGTTGCCAAAAATTGAGTATACATGTGTATATTTATATATATGTACATATTTATGATTATTTGCTTGTACAAGTATGTATTTATATTTGTGTGTACATGCATAAATTTATGTGTGTTTAAATGTATTTAGGTGAGTGCAAGTATAAACTATATGTGCATACATGTGAACATTTAGGTTTGTGTGTACATATCTGTATGTGTTTACAGGTGTAGCACATGTTTGTGTGTGTGCATATTTATCTATGTTTATGTTGATAGGTACATGTGTATAGTCAGGTTTATGTGGTATGTGGTGTGTGGTGTGGGTTGTGAGGCTTCTGGTCTGAGTGTGGTGTGTTGTATGAGGTTTACTGTGAGTATGGAGTATGTGTTGATTGTTGGGTACAATGTGTGAGGTGTGTGGTGTTTAGTGTGTACTGTGCAATGTACAGTGTGCTTATATAGTGTTGGTATACATCTAGCTCCCAGCATTAACTGCAAATCACACATTGTACACCACACACACTGCTCACAACACAAACTATATACACTGCACACATATACAATTAACATATAATCACACAAAAATGCACATACACATATATTAATATATAAATTTACACACAAAACATGAACATACACATGTACACATAAATATGCATTTACATAAATAAAGATACATAAATACATAACATAAACATTAACATGTATACAGACATAAATAGAAACATGCACACACATAAATGTTTGTGTACACACACCAATATACATATGGAAATACATAACTATACACATAAACATATGTGTGTACACACATAGATATACACATGTATACACATACATGTACACATGCACATGCACAAACACAAACATGCATATAAATACACAAACATAAATATGCATGTTTATGCACACATAAAAATGCACATGTATAAGAGCACAAATATACACATTAGAAACATAAATATATCCATGTACACACAAATAAATATACATATGTTAATACATGAATATAAACATACTCATGTACACAGAAGCATTTTTGTGTACTTGCACAGATAAACCTACACAGGTAAACACACATAAACATTCACATGTACGTACACAAAAATAAATGTACACATGTATACACACATTTGTTAAAAAGTTGTGATAGGTTAGCAGATAGAGTATTTCTTCAGGATGGCAATCTGCATGCTATCCAAATAATGTCCAAGGATGAGGTGTTATCTTTAAAGGAGAATCTTCAGACCTTGAAATCACATGTGCAGAATGAGGACCAGAGGCTAGGTACCTCAATAAAATCACTAGAAATACATATAGGCCAGGAGATTCAGGCTTTACAAATGATAATAGTAAAAAGATTTGAAATGATTGAGGAAATTATTGGAGCTGATGAAGGCACAGGACAGGATTCAACATCTCCAGTAGCTGTCAGAGATGACTTACCCAGGGTTTTAGATTCCTACTCTTTAATCTGCTCTGACAAAGCATCAAATTCTAAAGGCCAAAAAGGATCCAAAGAAGGTAGATAGATATCTATAGGAATGAATGAAAATAACCAAGCTGTTGTAACTTAAGGCTTGAATTTCACATTTGTTAAGAAGTTGATAAAGAGATGGGCTTCTAGCATCAAAGCAACACCAAATGACTGGCTTCAGTTCATTTCAGCAGTTCTGGGTGATGGGCCCCAGTTGATGTTTAGATGTTATTTCAGAGAAGAAGCAAAAATTTTAGAACAACAGGGAAAATCAAAAGGACTTGAGACTTCCCAAGATCAAATACTTGGAGAGGGCACTTAGGCTGACTCACAGGTTCAAGCTCTTTACAATGAACAAATCTTGTCCCTATGCCACAAAACAGCCTTAAATGTTTGGGACAGGATTCAAGAACTAGGAAAACTAATTGAATCATATACTAGGGCTAAACAGGGCCAGAGAGAACCCTTTAGTGACTTTTTACAAGGATTAATTAAGGCTATACAAATAGGAGTAAGAGACCCAGATGATAGAAGAGTATTTATTGAATCTCCGGCTTTTGAAAATGCCAACTTAGAATGCCAAAAAGATAATTGGTCCTTTAAAGGTTATATCAGCACCTATGGATGAATGGATCCTGCATACAATGAACATTGAGGCATTTGACTGTAAAAGAAGCAATTTCCAAAGGAATGAGGAGACATCAAAATGCCAAATGTTTTNAAGCTCTTTACAATGAACAAATCTTGTCCCTATGCCACAAAACAGCCTTAAATGTTTGGGACAGGATTCAAGAACTAGGAAAACTAATTGAATCATATACTAGGGCTAAACAGGGCCAGAGAGAACCCTTTAGTGACTTTTTACAAGGATTAATTAAGGCTATACAAATAGGAGTAAGAGACCCAGATGATAGAAGAGTATTTATTGAATCTCCGGCTTTTGAAAATGCCAACTTAGAATGCCAAAAAGATAATTGGTCCTTTAAAGGTTATATCAGCACCTATGGATGAATGGATCCTGCATACAATGAACATTGAGGCATTTGACTGTAAAAGAAGCAATTTCCAAAGGAATGAGGAGACATCAAAATGCCAAATGTTTTAATTGTGGTAGAATAGGACATCTGAGAAGTGATTGTAGACAAGGAATTCCTAGGAATAATATCTCTAAGAATGGCAAGAATAGGAGGACTCAGCTTTCAGGTATATGTAGAAGGTATGACAAATGCCAACATTGGATGCAGATCAACAAAAGACAGAAAAGGCAATCCAATACCATTGTGAAATTCCTTGAGGGGCCTCTCACAGGCCCCCAAGCCAAATGTTGTCCAGTCATTTCCAGTCACTGCGGAGGACATGTCTCACTAGGAAAATTAAAAAATACAGAGCCTTCTTTAAAAGATCAAATTGTTTTGGATGATGGAATAAACATGGAAGATAAATTAGAAATTCCAACAGAAAACAGGAAACTTATATTCTGGCAGACTTCTATAAATGATCAAAGACCAAAGCTAAAAGTGCATATAAATGGCATTGTAATTCTTAGTTTGATAGACACAGGTGTGAACATGAGTATCATTACTCCAGAATCTTGATATCCAAATTGGCCTTTTCAAAAGGCAGATGTTCAATTACTAGGAACTGCATAAGGCCAGAAGGTCAGAGAAGGAAGCTGAGGCCATATGTGACTAATATTGCAGTAAATTTATGGTATCATGACCTGTTGCAGCAATGGAATACCCAGATTAACATTCTTGCAGTCCCAGGAGCTTATAATTCTGGGAAGGATATTATAACGCACTATACACAAAGATTACCAGTCATTCAGGCTGTACAAGAACATAAAGCAACTAGAAAACCTTTAGAGGTACCAACAGCCCTACCTTTAAAATGGACTAGTCTGTGTAGGATATTTTCTTGATTGTTAGTTAATGTGGGAGGGCTCAGCCCACTCTGAGCAATATCATCCATGAGCAGGTAGACCTAGGATGTATAAAAATGTCAGTGAGTAAGCCAGAGGGAAGCAAACCTATAAGCACTTCTGTTCCATGGACTCTGCTTCAGTTCCTACCTCCACATTCCTACTTTGAGTTGATTTCTTGGCTTCCTTCAGTGATTGGCTACACCATGTAGGCCTTTCTGTCTCGTTTTGCTTTGGTAGTGTTTTATCACAGTAGAACTAATCATAAGAGCCCACCATCTTTTTGTTCTCTAGGATTGCATGCTTGCTTTATTATCCACTGTGGTGTTACACATGGCTTGTTTCTTTCTGTGTTATTATTATTTTTTAATTGAAAAGAATTTCTTCTCTCATATAATACATCCCAACTACAGTGTCAACTCCCTATCTACCCTCCATTCCTCCTAGCCCCCCTACTCCTATCTCCCCCAGATCCGCTCCTTCTTTGTTTCCTTTTCAAAAAAGAACAGGCCTCCAATAGATGACAATCAACCAGGACAAAACAAGATACAATAAAATAAGGCAAATTACCTCCTATCAAGACTAGACACGCAATCCAATAGGAGAAAAAGTGACTCAAGAGCAGGCGAAAGAATTAGAGATATACTTGTTCCAATTGTTAGGAGTCTCATAAAAACATCAAGCTAACCGTCATAACATATACACAGAGGACCTGATGCAGACCCATGCAGACTGCCCAAATGCTATTTTAGGCACTGTGAGCCCACGTGGGCACTGCTTAGTTGATTTTGTTGTTCATGTTCTTCTGGTGTCCCCCATTCTCTCTGTCACCTAGGGACTTCTCTTACCCTCTTCCCTGGTATTACCCAATCTCCAAGGGGAGGGATGTGATGGAGCCCTCCAATGTAGACTCTCTCTGCATAATGTCTGGTTGTGAGTTTCTGCTCCTGCTTCCATCTGCTTCTGGAGGCAGCCTCTCTGATGATGACTGGACAAGGCACTGATATATGCGTATAGAAGAACATTAGGAATCATTTCATTAATTCATTTATTATTTGCTATTTTTGCTTTGCCTATCATGCTTGGTTGTGCTCTAGGTCTCTGGGATATCCACTCTCTGGTTTATGCCCATACAGGCAGTGTAGAACACAGGCTCCTTTTATGGGCATGGGCCTTAAGTGAAGCCAAACATTGACTGGCTACCATTGCCTAAGCACATCTTACAGGCAGGAAAGTTTGTAAGTGGAGGGTTTTGTGGTTGGGTTGGTGTCCAAATTTCTCGTTCCCTAGCCTACATGATACCTTCTCACGCCAAGGAGACTAAAATGTAGGATTAAAGGTTTAAAGCCTGCACCATGTCTATACCTCAACTTTCAGTGAGCAGCATGGAAGCTGACCTCAGCAATGGACACCCAACATCAATTTTCAGAGATTGACTTTCTGCCCTGGCACCAGTCAACCTGGGTTGTTTAGGATCTCCACAGGACCTCCAAAATGGAATGCAACCCAGTCCCAACACAGGAACCCATTGCTTGGCCTCAGATGATAGCCACTTCAGACTTGGTATCCTCCATTAATAGGAGTCCTCTCTAGGGTTACCCTTGTAGATTTCAGGTAGTCTCCACTCCACTAGGTTTCACATTCACCACTTAAGTGCACTCCAATTGCAGCATCTCTTACCATGTTCTCTCTCTCCGCCCCTCCACATGGAACCTGATCTCTTCCCCCAGCACATCTTCACCTGCCCCAAGCCCACACACAGAAACTATTCTATTTCTCCTTCACAGGCAGATCCATGCTTTTCCTCTTCCTCACCCCAGACTCCCACTCTTTACCTAACCTCTCTGGGCCTGTGGATTGTAACTCGATTATCATTTACTTTACAGTTTATATCCATTTATAAGTGAATAATGCTATATTTGTCTTCCTGGGTCTGGGTTACCTCACTCAGTATAACTTTTTCTTGTTTTATCCATTTGTCTGCAAACTTCATGATGTTATTTTTTAAACTGCTAAATAATATTCATTATGTAAATCTACCACATTTTCTTCATTCATTCTTCAGTTGAGGGACATCTTGGTTGTTTCCAGTTTCTTGTTATTATGAATAACCATAAACTACAATAAACATAATTGATCAAGTGTCCTTGCAGTAGGATAGAGTGTATTTTGGGTATGTGCCCAAAAGGAGTATCACTTCTCCTTGAGGTAGATCAAATCCCAGTTTCCTGGGAACCATCATACTGATTTCCATAATGTCTGTACAAATTTGCACTCCCACCAGCAATGGAGGAGTGTTACACTTGCTCCACATCCTCTCTAGCATGAGCTGTTATTTGTGCTTTTGATCTTAGTCATTCTGATAGGTGTAAGATGGAACCTCAGAGTTGTTTTCATTTACATTTCTCCAATGGCTAAGGATGATGAACATTTCTTTGTTTCTTATCCATTTGAGATTCATCTATTAAGAATTCTCTGTTTAAATTTGCACCCAATTTTTAAATTGGATTGCTTGGTTTGTTGATATCTAGATTCTTGAGTTCTTTGTATATTTTGGATATTAGCTTTCTGTCAGATGTGGGGTTGATGTCACAGGCTGTCTCTTTGTCTGATTGATGGTGCCCTTTGCCTTACAGAAGTTTTTCAGTTTCATGAGATCCTGTTTATTAATTGTTGATCTTACTGTCTGTACTATTGATGCTCTGTTCAGAAAGTTGTCTCCTGGGCCAATGAGTTCAAGGATGTTCCCCACTTTCTCTTCTATCAGGTTTAGTGTGCCAGGTTTTATGTCAAGGTTTTTGATCCACTTGGATTTGAGTTTTGTGCAGCATGATAGATATGGGTCTATTTGCATTTCTCTGCATGCAGACAGCCAGTTTGACCAGCACTGTTAGCAATGGTTACTATCTTTTTCCAGTGTGTATTTCTTCCTTCTTTATCAAAAATCGTTTGTCCATACATGTGTGGATTTATGTCTGGGTAATCAAACTGTCTGTTTTTATAGCTCTGCAGTAAACTTGAATCAGGGATGGTGGTACCACCAGCAGTTCTTTCATTGTATAGGGTTGGTTTATCTATCTTATTTTTTCTTTTTTGTGTTTCCATTTGAAGTTGAGAATTGTCATTTCAAGATCTTTAAAAAATTGCATTGGAATTATGATGAAGATTGCATTTAATCTATAGATTGTTCTTGGTAATTGTCCATTTTTCTGTGTAAATAATATTGATGCATGAGCATTGGAGATCATTCCATCTTCTGATATCTTCTTCAATTTCTTTCTCCAAATCTGAAATTTTTATCATGAAAATATTTTATTTGCTTGGTTAGAGTTACTTCAAGATATTTTAGATTGTTTGTGGCTATTCTGAAAAAGGGTTGTTTCTCTGTTTTTTTTTTCCTTAATCTGCTTTCCATTTGTCATATAGGAGGGCTACTTTTTATTTTTTTGAGTTAATCTTTGTTGAAAGTGTTGAAAGTGTTTATCAGCTGTAGGAGTTCCCTGACAGAAAATTTAACATCACTTATTTATAATATAATATCATCTTCAAAAACAGTATTTTAACTTCTTCCTTTCCAATTTGTATCCTTTTGATCTTTTTCAGTTGTCTCATTGTTCTAGCCAGAACTTCAAGGACTATATTGAATAGATATGAATAATGTGGACAGCCTTGTCTTATTACTGATTTCAGTGGAATTGCTTTGAGTTTTTCTCCATTTAGTTTGATGTTTGCAATTGGCTTGTTGTAAATTTCCTTTATCATGTTTAGCTATGTACCTTAAGCCCCTAATCTCTCCAAGAATTTTATCATGAAGGAGTATTGAATTTTATCAAAGGTTTTTTTTCAGCATCTAGTGAGATGATCTTGTAGGTTTTTTTTCCTTTATGTTTGTGAAGTTTTGTATATTGAACCATAGTTACATCTCTGGGATAAAACCTACTTAGTCATGGTGGATGATCTTTTTCATGTGTTTTTGGATTTGGTTTCTGAGCATTTTTGCATCTTTGTTTGTAAAGGAGATTGGTTTGTAATTCTCTTTGCTGAGTTTTTGTGTGGTCTGGGTATCAGTATAACTATGGTCTCATAAATGAATTTGGCAATGTTAATTTGTGTTTCGTTTTATGAAATAATTTAAAGAATGAGGAATATTGGCATTTATTCTTTGAAAGTCTGGTATAATTTCTGTGCTAAAACTGACTGGCCCTGGGCTTTTTCTTTTTGGTAGACTTTTATTGAGTGTGTCTATTTCACTAGGGGATATTTGTATATTTGAATTGTTTTTCTTACCTTTATTTAACTTCGGTAAGTGGTTTATAATGATAAAATTATCTATTTCTTTTCGATTTTCTAATTTGGTGGAATACATGTTTTTAAAGTATGTCCTAGCCACCCAGAACTGAAATAATCACAAAGAAACTGTATTATTTAAATCACTGATTGGCCTATTAGCTCTAGATTCTTATTGGCTTATTCTTATATTAATTTAACCCATTTCTATTAATTTGTATATTGTCACATGGTAGTGGCTTATTGGCAAAGATTCTAACCTGTGTCTGTGTCAGGCAGAGGATCCATGACATCTTCTTGACTCTTTCCTTCTCCCAGAATTCAGCTCTGTCTTCCTTGCCTACCTAAGTTCTGCCCTCGCAACAGGCCAAGGCAGTTTCTTTATTCATTAACCAATGAAAGCAACACATAGACAGAAGGACCTCTCACACCATTTCTACTTTTCTGCTTAAACAAAAAGGAAGGCTTTAACATAGTAAAATTTTAGCAAGAATTACAGTTACAATATTTTTATTTGCTTTAACTTTTATTCTAACTAAAGAAATCTATAACTATAACTATAAATTCTTCAACTCCATCAAAGCCTCCAGAAGCTATATTATAATGGATTCATTTATCCTTCACGTAACATTCGTTGATCCAAAATTATAGAATTGACAGAGACATCTCACTGCCTGGACAGTTACCCAAAGTTCTTCTGTACCGGTTGGGCATCCATCTTCAGTCTATAGACTCATAATACCCAGCAGACCTTTCCATGAAGCCAGAAATTTTAAAGACAGTTCCGTCTATATTGGCAGTTTGCTAGTTATTTTCTTTTGTATCCTACAGAATGTCTAGTAGAGTCTTTTATGAAGCAGGAACCCCAAAGGACCATCTCACCTTTAGGCAAGTTCAGCAGTCATTTCTCTGTGCTTTATGCATGTCCAGTCAAGCAGTTCAGGCAAGAGCAGTTTCTTGTCTAAATGGCTAAGATCCTCTTTGGTGCTCTTCTTTCTCTTGAAGTAATTGGTGCTGCCAGGAGCAGACGTGTCTCACTGTCATGAAAAGTCCTAAGTTATTAAAACATTTAAATTCCATATTCTGAAGGTGTCTGAAATATTTGAAGAATACTTAACTAATTGAAATATATGTCTATATATCTAGAAAATCTAACTAATATTACTACAAGCTTGGCTATTATAGATGATTATCTATTAACTTACATTTCTTAATTATACATTTTTAAATGAACTACACAATCGCAATACCTTAATCAAGAGCAGAAATATACATATAACAAGATTGACCTTAATTTTGTATCAATAAACTAAGATCCATACCAATTCAAATTATTCATATCTATATCATATCCCCCTTTAAATGTAAACAAACATTTATAGACAATATTTGGGAATATGGGCATAGTTTTGTCCACACTGCTTCCTGCTGTTTGGGAGCACTGTTAATCAGGTTTTTAATGGTGTATCCTGTTTGCTAGGTTCATCTCAGTCAGCAGTTGGGCAAAGTAAATTTTTGAGGGTGTTCACAGCAACCTTTCAGGATGCTAGCCCAGACTACTATACTCAGCAAAGCTCTCAATCACCATAGAAAGAGAAAACAAGATATTCCATGGCAAAACCAGATTTAAACAAACCTGTCCACAAGTTTGCCACTACAGAAAGTATTAGAAGGAAAACTCCAACCCAAGGAAGTGGGTTGAACCTATGAAAATACAGGCAACAGACAACCTCACATCAGTAAACCTCAAAGAAGGGAAACATACAAACACTTCCACCACCTCCAACAACAAAACCAAATATAACAGGAATTAACAATTACTGGTCATTAATGTCAATACCAATGGTCTCAATTTGCCTATAAAAAGACAAAGAATATCAGAATAGATATGAAAACAGGACCCAACAATATGCTGCATAATTTAAACACACCTCAATCTCAAAGCCAGACATTACCTCAGAGTAAAGGGTAGGGAAAGGATTTTTCAAGGAGATGGACCTGAGAAACAAGCAGATGTAGCTGTCCTAATATCTAACAAAACAGACTTTAAACTAAAGTTAATTAGAATAGATTGAGAAGGACTCTTCATATTCATCACAGGAAAAATCCATCAAGATGAAATCTCAACTCTAAACATTTATGCCCCAAATACAAGGGCACCCTCATTTGTAGAAAAAAAATTACTAAATCTTAAATCACACATCAAACTCCACACACTAATAGTGGGAGACTTCAACACCCCACTCTCACCTCTGGGCATGTTTACCAGACAGAAACTTAACAGAGAAACAAGGGAACTAACAGAGGTAATGACTCAAATGTACTTAAAAGACATCTATAGATTATTCCACCTAAACATAAAAGCACATATTTTCTTCTTAGTACCTCATGGAACCTTCTCTAAAACTGATCACATATTCGATAACAAAGCAAGCCTCAATAGATAAAAAATTGGAATAATCCCCTTTGTCGTATCAGATCACTATGGCTTAAAGTTAGAATTCTACAACAACACTAATTGAAGAAAGCTACAAACTCATGGAAATTGAACAATGTTCAACTGAATCATCAGTGGCTCAAGAAAAAAAATAAGAAAGAAATTAAGGACTTCTGAGAACTCAACAAAATGGAAATACAACATACCCAACTTTTTGGACACTATGAAAATGGTGCTTAAAGGAAAGTGCCTAGTACTAAATGCCTACATAAAGAATGTGGAGAAGTCTTCGTCAAAAATCTTGAAAGAACAATATTCAACTTCCATTTTTTTTTATCAAAATGGACAAAACAAAAAACAAAGGATAGCTAAAACAAACCCTGTACAATAAAGAAACTTCCAGAGGTATCACCATCCCTTACTTGAAGGTCTACTATAGAGCTGCAATAATAAAAATAGCTTGATATTGGCATAAAAACAGACTCATTGACCAATGAAATCAAATTGAAGATCCAGATACTAATCCATACACTATGAACACCTGATTTTTGACAAAGAAGCCAGAATTGTACAATGGAAAAAAGAAAGCATTTTCAACAAATGGTGTGTATATAACTAGATGTTGACATGGAGAAGAATGCAAATTGATCCATATCTATCCTCATGTCCAAAACTCAAATTCAAGTGGATCAAAGACCTCAACGTAAATCCAGTTACACTGAACCTGATCAAGAGAAAGTAGGAAGTAGCCTTGAATGAATTGCCACAGGAGACCACTTCCTAATTATAACCCCAGTAACACAGACTCTGACTTCCTAAAACTGAGAAGCTTTTGTAAGTCAAAGAATATGATCAATAAGAAAAATGACAGCCTACAGAATGGGAAAAGATCTTCACCAACTCCACATCTGACAGAGGTCTGATCTCCAATATATATACAGAACTCAAGAAACTATCTACCAAAATACCAAATAATCTGATTAAAAATGGTGCACAAATCTAAATAGAAAATTCTCAATAGAAGAAACTGAAATGGATGAAAAACATTTGAGGAATTGCTCAACGTTCTTAGCCATCAGGGAAATGCAAATCAAAATGATTCTGTGATACCATCTTACACCTATCAGAATGGCTAAGTTCAAGAACACTGATGACAGCTTATGCTGGAGAGGATCTGGAGTAAGGAGAATACTCCTTTTTTTGTTGGTAGTTGTTCAAATCTGTACAGCTGCTTTGGAAGTCAGTGTGATGGTTTCTCAGAAAACAAGTACTCAATATACCTCAAGACATGGCAATACTACTCTTGGGCATATGACCAAAGAATGCACAATTATACCACAAGGACATTTGCTCAACTATGTTGATAGAGGTATTATTTGTAATAGCCAGAACCTTAAAACAATCTAGGTGTCTATCAATTGAAGAATGGATAAAAATAATATAGTGCATTTGCATAATGTAGTATTACTAAGTGGTAAAGGAACAATGACATATTGAAATTTGCAGGTAAGTGGATGAAACTAGAAAAAAAAAAACCACCCCGAGTGAGGTAAACCAGGCCCAGAAAGACAAACATGGAATGTATTAACTCATAAGTGGATATTAGTTGTAAAGTAAAGGATAAACAAGCTACAATTTACAATCCCAGAGAAGCTAGCTAAAAAGTGGGACCCTAAGAGGGACACACATGGAGGACTCCAGGAAGGAAAATAGTTAAGACTTCCTGGGTAAACTGGGAGAGTGGTAGAAAGTAGGGGATGGGGTATTGGAACATGAGGGATCAAGAAGACAGAGTTGGAGGAGGAAGGAAGGAGGGGAGCAATGAAGAAGACATCTTGATAGAAGTAACCATTATGGGGCCATGGAGAAACTTAGTGTTAGAGAAATTCTCAGGAACCTACAAGGATGACCCCAGGAAATACTCCTGGTAACATTGGAGCAGTTGCCTGAACTGGCCTTCCCCTATAATCAGATTATTGACTACCCTAATTGTCACCTAGAACCTACAGTGAAGCAGATATAGTGACCCACAGCCAATCACTGGACTAAGCTCCTTGAGTTCAGTTGAAGAGAGGGAGGAGGGATCACATGAGCAAGGGGGTGGCCAAGATCATGATGGGGAAGACCACAGACACAACTGATCTGAGCTAATGGGAGCTCATGGACTCTAGACTGACAGCTGGGGAACCTGCATGGGACTGAACTAGACTGTATGAATGTTGATGACATATATGTGTTCTGATTTTTTGGTCGGGGGACTGACAGTCATACCACGACCTATCCCAGGTGCATGGACTGACTTGTTAGAGCCCATTTCCTATAGTGGATACCTTTTACAGCCTTGATACATTGTCGGCGGGGCTTGGTCCTGTCTCAGGTTGGTATGCCAGACCTTGTTGACTCTCCAAGGTAGACCTTACCCCCTCTGAGGAGTGGATGGGGAATGGGAAGGGAGTGAATGGGGCATAAGAAGGAGACGGAGGGGGATCTGGGGTTGATAAGTAAAATGGAAAGTAAAATTTTATAATAAAAATATGAAAAAAGGTAAAAATTATGCATCTTTAACAATGAACACTTTTGTAGCATGCCTCATCAAAAATCAAATATGACAGAAACTCAGGAGGGTCTTATTTTATTATGAGTCTAGTGTTTTTTTTCTATCATTCATGATGACATGGTGGTGTGGGAGGTTCTTCTATCTATCTGTTGCTTTTGTTTGTTAATGAATAAAGAAATTCTTTGGGCCTATAGGAAAGCAAAATTTAGGTAGGCGGGGAGAACTAAACTGAATGCTGGGAGAAAGAAGGCAGAGTCAGTGAGAAACCATGTAGCCCTGCTGGAGACATATGCCAGAACTTTACCTGGTAAGCCACAGCCACTTGGTGCTACACAGATGAATAGAAATGGGCTAAATTAAGATGTTAGAGTTAGACAATAAGAAGCTAGAGCTAATGGGCCAAACAGTGATTTAATTAATGCAGTTTCTGTGTGATTATTTTGGGGCTGAGTGTCTGGGAAGAAGCTAGAGGCCTCCATACTACAACATGGTGTCAGCGGCTGTTTTACTAGACACCACTATCCTATGGCTAGCCCACAGGCAGATATTGTCAAATTTGGACCTTTTACACACTGAGGACAAAGGAGAGGAAATAGCAGTGATGGAAGAGTTGGGAAGGATGACTATAATAAAAAATTCTATCTCTTATTGTAGCTAGTAGTTTTTGTAAATTTCTAAATCCCCTTTGCTAAATATTTCTGAAGCATTTTAAACAATATCAGTTTTATATTGATTTTTATTTGTTGCTATATAATTTTAATTATTTGTATTTTGCTGAGTATTATAGTTTCTGCTTTTGGAAGGAAGTAATGAACTGATAACTTCATCTTTGGTGATAATTAATATTATATATTAGAAAATTATATATTAGATAAATAGGAATTTTGATTTGAAAGACTCTTAATTTGCATTTATTAGGGCAATTAAAGAAAACAGATATATGTTTCCATCTTTCCCTAAAGAATTAAACAGATGGAAATCTAAATGTATAGAGCTACAGTGTGGCTTAAATCTGGAGACAAATAAGCTTCTGTGGAATTCTAGACTATGTGGAATTCTAGAATAGGCAAATTTTTAATCATATTGTAGCTGTCTAGAATGCATTAATTCCCTTTTCCATATCACACAGACTGGGGCATAAATCTGGCTAGAGCTTAGGGACTGTCCAATTACTTTAAGTAGGGTGTTGAGGAATGGAGAGAACAGACAACGCTGCTTTGTACAGTGTTTTTGGGGTCCTCTTTCCCTCTCCATCTGTCGGTCATCAGTTTGAGAGGGGAAAGAGGCAGAAGAGGTGATAACAAAACTTTGTAAGAAAGCCCATGTGCACTAACGGAGACAGCCCTCCAGGAGACAGATTTCGGTGAATCAGTTGAATAGATTAACTTTATTCCAGGGTTTAAGGAATGTATAGGATCAGGAAGCCTGGGGACAAACCCTAATTTGCATTAAATGCCATGCTCCTACCGAAAGGCTTTGTTTGTGGCACTAGGGTGCTATCAAAATGGCTAGAGTGCTTGTCTGATTAACCATGCGAGTTGTCAGGGGAAGAGCCTGTGTAACTGTGTTAAGCGTCACCCTGAGATTAGCCAGTCAGCCTGGGCCTAGAGGCTTCCTCCACATAAGTCTGGATAGAGAGCAGCAAACTTTATTGTGGAAGGAAGAGGTTTCCACATTGCCAGGTTTAGAGAAAGCTGCCACGCTGTGGTCGACAGCAACCTCTCTGAGTCAGTAATGTCTTCTGCCATTTTTTCCTTCCAGAAGAGTCTGTTTTAGTAATTTAGTATTTAGTAAAATAGGGAAAGACAAGGTAGAGAGAGGTTGGAGGCACACTGTTCAAGTGGGGTTCTTTCTGTACCAATGGGATTATAATATATCTTTTTTATCCTTTTTTATTAAAAATTTCCACCTCCTCCCATTTCCCTCCCATCCCCCCCCAANTTAGGACTGGAGAGGGAGGGGAAGGGGGCGGGGGAGGGAAATGGGAGGAGGGGAGTTGATGGGACTTTTTAATAAAAAAAAAAGCCCAGAAATATCACACATATGTGAAGATGTGTACACCTTCCGAGAGAGGAGGGACAGGAGGGCAGGACACTTGGAACAGGCACATTAGCCTCATTCCATTAAAGGCTTGCCTTCCATACATTGCACTCTAACAGTTGGGCTGAACAGCAACAATCAAGAGCTATTACTCAAGCTTAACCATCCTGTTTCTTGTGATGGCTGAGGAGAGCATGGGGGAACCGACAAGGAGTGGGGGACCTGGGTGACTCTAGTGACTCACAAATTTACCCTGAATATTTATTGTAGAATCTTCTTTATACATTGCTTGCTTTAGCTTTCTCTCTGGGACCATTTACAGTTACTGTATTAAAATTCTTGCCATCTATTATCTACCCATCATTTAATCTTTGATCTAAATCTAGTTGGGAAGGTAAGGTGTGAATGACATGATAGTTGGAGGAAATTTATTGTTTTGTTGTTGTTTTGGTTTTACCAGCAAAGATTTTTTCTTTTTTTCTTTTCTTTCTTTTTACAGTAACAAACAGCATGTTTTCTATCCCCTACATGATTAAACATTTTAGGTACTATAGGTGATAATTATCCCAAGAACTTACATACATTCATACCCAAGCAACTCGTTATAGATAAACTGTGTGGGCAAACAAGATGTTCTTGTCAGGTCTTTTCCTGGAAGGCTGCATTTTGCAGTTACAAAGAAATGGCCAAATACTTTAATACTTATCTTGAAAGGTAACTCTTCTCTTTCTTTCTTTCAATTAATTTTTAATAAAATCTTTTCTCATTTTACATAGTTATCCTTTTTCCCACTCCCTCCACTCCTCCCACCCCATTCTTACTTCCCACTACCCCCCAATCCACTTCTCAGAAAGGGGAAGGCTTCCTGTTGGGAGTCAACAAATTGTGACACTTCACTTAGAGGCAAGACCAAGGCTCTTCTCCCTGAATCTAGGATAAGCAAAGTATCTCCCCAAAGAGAATAGGCTCCTAAATGCCAGCTCAAGCACTAGGGATAAATCCTGGTCCTACTGCCAGTGGCCCTACAGACTGCCTAAGCCTTACAACTGTCCCTCATATTCAGTGGGCCTAGATTGGTCCTATGCATGATCCCCCACTATCAGTCCAGAGTCAGTGAGATCTCACTAGCTCAGTTCAGCTGTTTCTGTGGGTATCACCATCAAGGTCTTGATCCTGTTGCTCATATTATTGTTCCTCCCTCTCTTGGACTGGTCTCGGGTAGCTTGCCCCAGTGCCTTGCTTTAGGTCTCTGTATCTGCTTCTGCCAGTCGTTGGATGATGGTTCTATGATGACAATTAAGGTAGTTATTGATCTGATTACAGGGGAAGACCAGTTTAGGCATCCTCTCTACTGTTGCTTAGAGTCTTAGCTGGGGTAATCCTTATGGATTCCTGGGAATTTCCCTAGTGTCATGTTTCTTGTTGACCCTATAATAGCTCTCTCAATCAAAACATCTCTTTCCTTGTTCTCCCTTTCTGTCCTTCCCCCCTTTCTGAGTATCTAGTTCATTCATGTTTTCCTCCTCCCTCCTTTGATCCCCTCACCTTCCTCCATCCCCCTACTCTGACTCCCAATTTTCTAAGGAGATCTTTTCTGTTTTCCCTTCCCAGGGGAGATCCATATATGTCTCTCTTAGGTTTCTCCTTCTTACCAAGTTTCTCTGGTAAAGTGGAATTTGGGTGGTTATCCTTTGCTTTACATCTAATATCCACTTATGAGTGAGTGCATACCATGTTTGTCTATCTGGGTCTAGGTTACCTCACTCAGGATGTTTTTTTTTCTAGTCCCATCCATTTGTATGCAAATTTCAAGATGTCTTTGATTTTTACTGCTGAGTAGTTCTCCATCCTTTAAACATACCAAATTTTCTTTATCCATTTTCCATTAAGGGGCACCTGGGTTGTTTCCAGGTTCTGGCTATTATGAATAATGCTACTGTGAAAATAGTTGAGCAAATGTCCTTGTGGTATGAGTGAGCATCCTTTGGGTATATGTCCAAGAGTGGTGGTATTGCTGGATCTTGAGGGTAGATTGATTCCTAATTATCTGAGAAACCACAACACTAATTTCCAAAGTGGTCTGTACTCCAACCAGCAATGGAAGAACGTTCCATTCTATCCAGTATAAGCTGTCATTGGTGTTTTTGATCTTAACCATTGTGACTGACGTAAGATGGTATCTAAGAATCATTTTAATTTGCATTTCCCTGACAGCTAAGGATGTTGAGCAATTCCTTAAGTATCTTTTGGCCATTTTCAATTCTTCTGTTGAGATTGCTCTGTTTAGATATGTACCCCATTTTATTATTGGATTATTTTGTAATTTTATGTCTAGTTTCATGAATTCTTTATATATTTTGGAGATCTGTCGAATGAGGGGTTAGTGAAGATCTTTGATCTTTTCCCATTCTGTAGGCTGCCATTTTGTTTTAGTGACTGTATCCTTTGTCTTACAAGAAGCTTCTCAGTTTCAGGAGGTCCCATTTATTTATTGTTGCTCTCAGTGTCTGTGCTACTAATTTTATATTTAGGAAGTGATCTCCTGTGTCCATGTGTTCAAGGCTATTTCCCACTTTCTCTTCAATGAGGTTCAGTGTGCCTGGATTTATGTTGAAGTCTTTGATCAATATGGATTTACATTTTGTGCATGGGGATAGATATGGATCTATTTTCACTTTTCTACATGTTGACATCCAGTAATGACAGCACCATTTGTTGGAGATGCTTTCTTTTTTCCATTGTATAATTTTAGCTTCTTTGTCAAAAATCAATTGTTCGTAAGTGTGAAGATTAATATCAGGGTCTTCAATTTGATTCCATTGGTCCACTTGCAGGTTTTTATGCCAATACCAAGCTGTTTTCATTACTGTAGCTCTGTAATAGAGCTTGATGTCAGGAATGTTGATATCGCCAGAAGTTCCTTTATTGTACAGGATTGTTTTGGCTATTTTGAGTTTTTTGTTTTTCCATATGTGTATTGATATAATATCATACTATCAGATGATATTTTCTCTGCCTTGCTTTATTGCCTGATCAGTTTTGTTTTCTTAATTTTCTTTGATGACAAACTGTTGCTTGATTACATTCAAATTAGGGTAAACTTTTTTCCTAATCTCTAGCTACAATTTAAAAACCAATGTCCTGATATTCATCATAGAAATTTTAAAAGATATGTGATAATTAATTACATCATAGCCATCATTGTCCATGATAAGACAAGGATTATTATGTAAATTTACTAAGTGTATTATTTGCATAATCCTTGCTATTTCATCTTCTCCATTAGCTGTTAAGAGCCATGGAAAGAAAATAAGATGAAGGAATCTTATTGATCATGCTCAAAGTCCTTAATATTATTTAGGTAGATTGTAGTTTTACATTCCAGTCCTAGGAATATAGAATAATTGTGTGAAATATGTTTTTGATTGTTACTTGAGACAGGACAGCTAGAATCCTGTCTCAAGAAACAATCAAAATATATTAGTCAAAATATTGAGTAGAAGATTCACTATATCCCAAAGTTGTAGTTAAAAATCTCCAGTGTTGACAAGAAGAATTAAATATCCTACTTTAAAAACCAGTGTGTAAGAGCAGCTAGTCATATTCCCACTGAGCTTGCTAAGAGGTGAAAAGTATATACACACCCTGACAACAGTGACAAAGAAGGGAACTGGAGAGGGAAAAGGGAATTATGAGCCTTTTAACGTGTAGTGTTTGAGTGTGTTGCCAGCTACTGTAACTAATACATGTTTGTATTTTGGTAGATTAGATAATAAAGCAATATTATTCACCTGTGTAATTGACCAACGTGGTTGTTCTGGGTTTGGACAGATTTCCTTCTGTTTGAAGCTTTGCCATTAGAAGGACATGACAGCTAATCTTGAGAGCCCTCTCCATTCTATCAGTAACAAAAGGGAAGCATAGACGGACACATGCCAGGGTTTAAGAGCTGTATTCATTTGCTGGGGCTGGTATAACAAAGTACCACAGGCTGGGTAGCTTAAGTAGCAAACATTTATTTCCTTAGAGTTCTGGAGGCTAGAATCCTAAGAACAAGGTGATGGCTAGTTTGGTTTCAACTGAGGTCTCTCTGCTTTGGCTTGCAAATGACCTCTTTTCATCTGAATTCTTCCGTATTCTTTCCTCTATGCTGACACATCCCTGGTGTCTTATTCTACTTCACAATCTCCCTTCTCTGGCACCAGTTCTACTGGATTAGAGCCCACCTTAGAGCCTCCTCTTAACACTTAAACCTTTGAATTTGAGGGGAAAAAGTCCAGTCCATAAAAGGAGCACCATCTCAAAATGCCATAAGCTACTTCGACTTAACACAGTCTCTTCTACCTACATGTACAGTGATCTAGAAAACACCTACCTGTTTCCTAGGAGAAAGAAAATGAAGAGATGTGGGTTTGACTTGCTAGCAATCTCTTCCATAAAAGTCAGCAAATATTCATCTCACACATTTACTCACTTCTTCCCACAGATGGAGGTTGTCATCTTTAGGATAATTTTTTTTCTCCCCTTTACAAGGTTCAGACTTACTTCCTAAGGTTCAGCAACTACAAACTAAAAAGACAAGTTATTTACAACATACTTAATATACAAAAATAAGGCAAGGTCATAAGACAAATCAGGTAAAAATCATCTGAATATAGAAGAACAGGTGATAACAAAGAAGTGTCCGGTAACTGGATCTGATGAAGCCATAGGCCAGGTGACCTAGACCATCAGGTTATTCTTCAGGTACAGGGTCCTTAGTGGTAGGGCCAGGAGATGATAAGATAAAGAAAATAGACAGTTGGGGTTGGGAAGGCTTACACAAGCTACATCTTACGCCAAATAAGTTTATTAAGAAATGTAGCATCTTATGTACTCTTTTCAAAAGAGAAATGTAACAGAGTCAGTGGAAAGATGTCATATAAGGGAATGAAATAAGCAAGAGGTTAATCAAGCAATGTCTTACAAGGGAACACAGGACTTCTCAAGAGTGTAAGAGACAACACATAATGACCAGGGAACAATTAGCACTAGTCACTTAAGGGGGAAATGCTAAGTTTCCAGGAACTGAATTTTTAATTCCTTTGAGGCTCTGGCCCCAGCTTCAGTCTGGTCTGTCCAAGTCTGTCTCTGGGCAAGAACACAGAACTAGATTCTTTTTATCCTTTAATCAGGGTCTCTGAAAAGGCCTTGGATTAGCTTAGCTCACAATAGGGAGGGACTTAAAGGGTTCTTTGCTTTTGAGGTTCCTAATCCCAATCACGCTTTTGTAGGGCTGCTGGTTGTATGTCTGGGAGGCTGCTACCTCTCCATTTCCTCCAGGACCACATATTCAGTGGAACATGGAGCTATGCCCATTTTAGGTTGTTCAGATTTTGTCAAAACTTTCTACTCAGCTGAGTTTTTGTTCTGGGATAATCTTTTTGTACACTCTGACGATGTGTCTCTGCCAAGGCATCTTCTAATTGGTTTAATAAAGAGCTGAATGGCCAATAACAAGGCGGGAGAGGTTAGGCACTTCCAGGAAGAGATTGGAACTCTGGAAAAAGAGAGGTGGGATTTGCCAGTGAGACATGGGGAAGTCAGACACACAGCATGGAGAAAAGGTAACAAAGTACGTGGCAGAATATAGATGAATATAAATGGGTTAATTTAGGTTTTAAGAGCTAGTCAGGAACAAGCCTAAGCTAAGGCCAAGTTTCCATAGTGAATAAGAAGTCTAAGTGTCATTATTTGGGAACTGGTGGTTCAAAGAAAATCTGACTACAGAGTTTGGACACTTGTGGCTTCTTGAAGCACCAGGAATTCAGAAGCATATAGATTTCCTTGAAAACACAATGTCTTAAACACTTGAGGAGGATTTTTGTCTGCTTTCTTTCAATCAGTTCTGTGTGTCAAGAAGTACAGTTGAAAGTCTTCTCTCTAAGGTAACTTTATTCTTTTGTGGCCTCTTCTCTGCTCTTTCTTCAGATTAAGATGAATTATCTGAAACCATTTAAATCCATATTGGGGGGCAGAATGCATTATATTTTCTTCATTCTCAAGCGGAGCACTAAATTTCTTGCTCAATAAAATGATACTGAGCCTACCTGTATTGATCAAAAGTCTTATCAATCCCTTTTGTGCAGGATCTAGAGAGAACTGGTTTTTATGAATTTTGAGAGCAAATGTTTCTGGATTATTTCTGTTCACTTTTGTTTATGCAAACAAACTATGAAGTTCTTCCCTGACCTAATTTCACCAGTAAAGATGCTAAATAAAATGTTTGATGCAGTCTTCTCACCCAGTTTCCCTGCAAGTACAAGTTTATCTTCCAAGCAAGAGGTGGGTTTTATCACTGCATAATGAATTTCCTATCTTTCTAGCTCCACTACTACTTCCAAATTTATTTCTAATTAGATAATGCCTTTGCTAAAAGTAATTATTTTAGTGTCAATTTTGTGTTAGTTATGATAAACTATTGTAATAGGAAAACGTAAAACCTTTTTTAACCTGAAAGAATCAATATCTATTTCTGATTACATAACTGTTAAAATAACCCAGTTTTAGAACAAAGTGTTTGTGGTCTGTGCATTTATTTGGGAGTTCTGCCTCCTTCTGTGTGCTCTGTAGGTACTGCTATTCAACCTGAACATGAGAGAGCATTGGGATCTATTCCTTATAGACTGAAATGGATCAAAGACAATAGTAGAGAATGTTAATTTTGCTAATACTGTAGAATTAATTCTTATAGCCATATGTTAATCTATAAGTCTTGAGAAACAGACTACTGGCGTATGCCCAAGACACATTAAAAGTTTTTTTTGGTAATCATCTAGCTGTTTTTTTTCACTGTGAAGTAAAATATGGGCAATGTCTTCTCTCTTTCCCCTTCTGTTTTTTTCACTTTATTTTTATGTTTTTAAAAGAAAATAACTATACTTTTTCCTTCTACAAATCAGTTCCAGTTCCCACTCTCTCCTATTCTCCCATCCCCTACACCTTCCTCCTTATCAACCCTCCCCCATCCACTCCCCAGAGAGGGCAAGGCACATTGCTCCAAGGAAGGACCAAAGCCCTCTATACTATATCCAGGTTGATCACGATATCCATCCAAAGAGAATTGGTTCCAGAAAAGCCAATACAAGCAGCTGGGACAAATCCTGGCACCACTGACAGTGGCCCCGCAGTCTGCCACAGCCATGCATCTGTCACCCACATTCAGAGGGTCTATCTTGGTCCTATGCTGATTCCTTCCTTGTTCTTTTCCTTTCTGACCTTAAGTAAAAGGAGACTCAAGAACACTTGTGAAAATTAAGAATCAATTTGGGAAATGGAGACTGAGATATCTTCTCTTAGCAGGTGACTTCTGAGCTTTGAAACACTCCAGAGCATCCACATGGCCAACGAGAACTCTTGTGAGAGCTTTGGGCAAACTTAGGACTATAGCATGTTGCCTAGTTAACTGTCTCTACTCCTGCTTGGGAGGAATAAGGTCTAAGGGCCTGGTATTGTTGTATCTTGAATATTCTTTAAAGATTGATGCATTAAAGCTGGGTCTCAGGTTGACACTATTAAGAGACAGCAAAATCTGTAAGAAACGAAACCTAGTAGGAAGGTGATGGGTAGCATTGCCCAGAAAGTAATTCTGGCCCTTCCTTCTCTTTCTGTCCCAGTCTGTGAAGTCAGGACATTGCTCTGTGAAGTTCTCAGGCATTGATATATTATTTTGTAGAAGCCTTAAATAAAGAGGACATCTCAGTAGATAAGAAATACCTCCCAACTACAAACAAGAGGAAATTCATAGAAGAAAACCATGACTTTTCCTGTTCCATGTTGACAGAAATAGAAACTCCTCTTCAGTAGCATTTATTT
This sequence comes from Bramus lutescens, assembly GCA_001685075.1. Taxonomy (NCBI): domain Eukaryota; kingdom Metazoa; phylum Chordata; class Mammalia; order Rodentia; family Cricetidae; genus Bramus; species Bramus lutescens. The sequence goes on along the minus strand of LOEQ01003586.1, from coordinate 123,836 downwards.
CTTTCTGCTAGAACTTCTAGCTGACTCTATGCAGAGCAAACATAGGAAGTGATGTTTTAAAACACCAAATTTAAGCTTCAAGCTTCACAATGAGACTTTTTTTCTTGTTTTTAAGGCCTTCATTTACATAAAATCACATTATTTTCTGCCTATATTTGAGCTGCATATCTTGAAAAATCACTACCACATTCAGTACTAAATACGTAGATTACTTGTAAAATCATTCTTGTGTATATTCATAAAACTTTTTCATTTGTCTTCTTTCATTCATCATAATTATTTGTAGATAAATCTGTTCTGTTCTAGAAACAGTTTATATTTCAACTTTCTGCTGTTGAGTGGCATTTCCTTGCCTGGATCCTCCAAAACACACCCTTCTACCTCTTAATTAAAAAATCTTTTTAGTTTTTATCTATTCAAGTAAAGCTATTGTTATGTATAAGTCTTGTAAAGATGCTTTTATTCTTCATGGAGAATAGTGCAATGAAATTTATAGATCATAGGGTAGGCGTATGTTTGATGTAGAAATGGCTGAATTCTCAACGTAGTAATTATTACTAAATACTTTCACTAGGATTGAAAACTCAAGCTCCTTATTTCCTTTTCTTGGTGGCGTCTGCTTTGATTCCTTGTGGTTTTATGAACAATGAATTTGAGTATCTTTTATGTATTTATTATCGGTTTTTGTCTTGTTTGGTAAGTTGTCTGTTCAAACATCTTCTGAGTTTTATTGCATTTTAAAACTGTATATCCTAGATACAAGTCAACATACGATTTACAATTATATTTTCCCTAGTCTGACTTTTTTCAGTTTTCTTTTCTATCTCTTATAAACAGAAGTTTTAAATTTTCTCAAGGTTAAACATTTCAAGGTTCTTCTGTGTTGTAGTAGAATATTTTCATTTAATTCAAGGTCATTACAGTTTTCTTTTGTTTTTTGTTTCTAGATTTCTAGATTACGTTTATTTTATATCCGTCACAGTTAATTATTGCATATGGCAGGAGATACAGACAGTTTTGTTTTGTTTTGGTTTGCTTGTGGATATCCAATAATCCCAAATAAAAATTCTTGAAAAGAATTACTCTCTCTCTTCTGTATTTTCTGTGAATCTTCTGCCAGAGTCAGTCTTGGATTACAAATCCTTGTTTTCTGCCCACATTTCTGTCAGTGCCTTATTGCTTTAATTATTATACTTTTGCAGTGATACTTCATGTCAAGTAGCATGAATTCTCTCATCTTCTTCCTCCCTCTCAACATTGTTTTGGCTTTTCTAGGCCTTGTACATTTATTTCCCCTTTCATTTGTTGATTCCTATTAAAAAACATCTACTGGAATTTTGTACAGTATTGAATTGAATTGAAGTGGGAGTTAAAGAAAAATTGACATGACCTAGTTTTCCTTCAATAACCATCCTATATTTCTTTATAGTTTTCTGCTTTAAAAATTTTTCCCATCAGATTTTGTTGTTAACAGTGTAAGAGTCTTTCATAGGTTCTTAAATCTATCTATTACACATGATTAAAAATTAAATGTATGAGAGATATATAGCTAAGTTTGATGTCTTGTTTTTATTCCTTTAGCCTGACAAACATATTTCTTAGTTTCAAAGTTACTTTTCATATTCTGTCAGATTTTACACATGAACAATCATTTTATGTATGATAGGTTTTCATTTTGGATCCATTAGATTATATTTCATTCCATAGTAGCTAGAATATAATTTGTCATCTATATAATTTATAGTACCTAGAATATCAGTATAATAAGAAGAAAGGGTGAACACTAATATCCTTCTATTGTTCTTAGGGTCCAAGCATTAGTATTTCACAATAGTGTGATGATGGCTGAAGAACTTTCATGGGTGAGTTTTATCAAGCATCTACTTCTATTTCTCATCTATTTGTAGTGTTCTGAGTGAGATTTTTATTTTGCCTTATATTTTAATTTTCTCTTTTCTATTTCCAACCCACATTGTTTGACAGGGTTTCAATTAGCCTAGGTTGGTCTCAAAATCACTAAGTGGTCAAGGAAGATCTTGAATTCCCAAACCCCATGCATCCAATGTCCAAGCTCTGGAATTAAGGGTATGTGCCACCATGCTTTATGGGTGCTGCATAGATTCCCAGCAATTGAGAATGCATACTGCTCTTGTAGAAGGCCCAAATCTGGTTCCTAGCACCCAGGCTTTACAACTCACAATACTTGTAACTCCAGATCCTGGTGATTTGATTCCCTCTTCTGACCTCTGTGTCATTCATGTTCAGGTACACACACACACACACACACACACACACACACACACACACACTAAGGTAAAATAAAAATATTCTCTGAGACAGGATCTTGCTATGTGGACTAGGATGTCTTTAAACTCCCAACTCTCCTACCTGTTTCCCAAGTGCAAGAATTGGAATTGCACAATGTCTACTACCATGACCGAGTACTTCTATTCATCTCTTCTGCTCCCTTTCCCTATTCCGGGCCATTTCTTCCTCCCTTATTTTCCTCTATCTATCTATCTATCTATCTATCTATCTATCTATCTATCTATCTATCTATCTATCNCCTCCCTCCCTCCCTCCTTCCTTCCTTCTTGGAATTTTCTGTATAGACCAGGTTGGCATCAAACTCAGAGACCCACCTGCTTCAGTCTCCCAAGTGACGGGAAGAAAGATGTATGCCACAATGCCTACCCCATCTTTTGAAGAATTTGTCCATTTCATGGAATTTGTTGTGTTAAATAGCATAAAGCCACTTTCAATGATCTGCCCTCTGTGTGATGCGTTGGTACATTTGACATGTATGTCAGGATTCTTGCCCTGTCGCTTTCCATCTGTATTTTTAGTCAAGGTCCACACTGAATCTGGAGCTCTGCTGGTAGCCAGCAAGCCTCAGCAACTCAGTAATCCTGTCTCTACACATTACGGCATTGGGCTTGCAGGCATAGGGTACATCTCCCTCTTTAACATGAGTGCTGGGTATGTAAACTCAGATGCTCATGCATACACAGCAAGTGCTTTTGCCCACTTCCATCTCCCCAATTACCTTATTCTTTAATTATATTATGTCTTTAATCCTGAGTGTAGGATATTGAGATTCCTGTCCTTTCCTCCTCATTCATCTGTTGCTTATCAACTTGATTGATTTTTATCAAAGAGCCTGTTTTGGTTACATTGATCCTATTATGTTTCCTAAAATTAAGTTTTAAATGTGGAAATCATTGCAATCGACAAGTGTGGTTTAAGTAAGATATTGTAAAAGAACCTGATTCTCTGTGAAAAAAAAAACAGGATTTGACATTTGAGAACAGCAATTAAACAACAGAAAAATCATTACATGCTTAGACTCTTACACTAATTGCATAGGCATAATTATAGAGTATTGTCATTCGAATGTAATTTGGCTTAACGTACTTTTGAACATCAAAAAACATAATGCAACTTTTCAAAGTGAATACAGCCGAGTTACTTCTTTCATAATAATGCATATTGTGAGGGGAAAGGGGATGAAACCTTCAAATAATAACAAGTACTGGGTTTGGTGAGGTGGGCATGTTCTGCTTATTAGAGTTTCCCATATTTTGAAATACTGCAGGATCCTTCTTCAACCTCAGAACAAGAATTTAAAGCCCAGCACTTCCCTTGTTTATTTGACTCTGGGGATCTTTTTTTTCCCAAAGAGAAAGGAAAGAACTCAACAAAATATGTTTTGGAGCAAATCCCAGGCTCCAAAATATTAGTAAGTGGAAAGAACTACAAAGTCAAGCAATCTTTTAAAGTCCTCTCTGAAACAAGGAAGCGAAAGCTTGTGAACGTTAATAGTGCAACAGTAGAGTAGGATGCTGAAGGTATTTGCCCAATGTGTTGGCTGTGGCTTTCATCAAAAATGATGTTCTTTGTTCCCCAGATGCTTTTTAGTTTTTTGACCTCCTGTTTGTCAACTGTTATTGCTCTTGATGCTTGTGTGAGCAGGGGCCTGTTCAGATGTCCTTTCCTGTGCTTGCAAGTTGAAGTATGTTCTTGTGTTCTCTTCTTTCTATCCTTTTTCTTTTCTTTTCTTTTCTTTTTTTTTACTTTTTGGTTTTGTGAAACAGGTTTTTTTTTGTGTGTGAGGCTTTGGAGCCTGTCCTGGCACTTGCTTTGAGACCAGGCTGGCCTCAAACTCACAGAGATCTGCCTGTCCTCCCCGCCCCCCCCATGTGTGTGTGTGTGTGTGTGTGTGTGTGGTTTGAATCTTGAGGCCCTTGCCCAACTCCAAACTGTACAATAGTGCAGGCGAGCTGCTATAGTACCATAGTACATATAGCACAGGCACTACAAGACCTTAGTACACGTAGTAGTATGGACACTACAATCCACTTCTTTTTCTTTAGAAATCACTGTATTAAACCTTTCAGATTTTCATACAATGTAATTTTCACTCTCATTCCTCCCTGTAACTGCTACAAGATCTATCCCTAGCTCCCTCTCCTCCCAACACTTTGTTCTTTAAAAAAATAAAAGACTCTGATTTGAGCTGGCCACTTATTATTCTTACATGTGGGTCCATTAGAATGGAGTGTGGTTGACAAACTATGGATCATACCCTTGGAGAAAACTGACTTTCCTTTCTCAAGATGCCATCGAATGGCTGTTGCTCCTTCGTTAAGGGTGAAAACTCTTGAACCCTTCCCTCTACCTGTTAGAAGGTCAATGGGCTTTTTCTTGGGCAGGCCACATGTGTGCCTGAGTTATGAGTACAATTCCCACTCCCTGCCCAGAAAACACTATTTAAGTCCAGTCATTCCCTACTACTGGTTTGTACAGATTTTATGTCCCCCATTCTTTCATGATCCCCAAGCCTTGGGAAATAGATGTGTGTGAAACAGATGACCCTATGAGTACGCCAATGACTCTCTTGGCACTTTGAGCCATAGCGAGTTTTCTGCATTAACTGCCATGCACTGCACAGAGGTTCATCTTTGAAGGGGCTGAGAGCTGAGTTACTGGATAGAAAGAGACACACATTTGGAGGGCAGTTGATTGCTATGCTCATTCAGCAGGACGATAGTGGTTAGTTCTTTGGATCTAGTCCATTGGTTAAAGGTGTCTGTCTTTATGCCAGTTTAATGCTGTTTTTATGAACATAGCTTTGTAAAGTAACTTGAGCTCAGAATTGTCGGTTTCTTCAGCAGTGTTTCTATCATTCAGGCTGCATTGGCATATTTCTTTGTCTTTTGTATTATAGAGAATTTTTAAATGCAAAAGGAAATAGTAAAGGTGAACCTATCTGTTCATCACTCACAGTCCTGCCGGGTACTCAATCTTATATATTTCCAATGTGTATGATAGCATGGGCCTTCCACGGTTCTTTTTAAAAATCCTTCTTTTAGTCCTTTGATGTTATAAATACACCATTTCTTTCTTCCCTTTCCTCTTTTTGAACTCTCCCATACACCCTTTCTTGCTGTCTTTCAAATACACAGCCTCTTTATTAATTGTTGTTGTATGCATGTACAGATATGTGTACACACTCACGCACTCACACACAAACACATACCCCTAAATACATAAGAACTACTTGCTAATTGGTATGCTTTCCCTTTTGGAAACTAATTATCCTGCTCTCAGTATTCCCTAGTTGCCTGTAGTCCTTTGTGTAAGGTTGAGACCTCCTGAGATTTCAGCCATCCACATTAGCATGTCTATTGTTGTTGTCCATGGGCAGTCATGTTGGTGAGACTTTACGGGTGTAGCTTCTGACATTCCCAGGAGAAAAAAATCTAAGAACAAATGCCCTGTTTCTTTGATTCTTACAATCTTTTTGCTCCTTCTTCTGTAATGATCCCTGATTGTGACTGGGTTTACCAACCACACTCCAGGGCAGGCCCCATGCCCAGTAATAACTGGCTGATACCAAATGGACTCTATGTTTTATTTTGTTTTATGATGGGCTTTTTGTTTGGGTATATTTTTTCTTATTATTCTTTTTCTGTTGTTCATTGTTTGTTTGTTTTGAGTCTCAATTTTGGTGTGTTTTATTTATTTATTTTTTGAGAGTAAGAGAGAACCAATGTGAAGTTAGGGAACTAGGGAGATGAGGGAGAAGAGGAATCTGGGACTAGGGAATAGGTGGAGGAGAGGAAACAGGATCAAACTATATTGTATGAAAAAATTAAAACAATTTAAAAGATGGCACATTACCTTTTGTTTAATATCTACCAGACATTTATCATTTCAGTTCTCTCTAATCCCATTTTACAAATAATTTGCACTAAAAGCACATCTCCTCATTTCCTTACTCTGAGTTTTCAATCTCTAGGCCTCTCCTCTGCTCCTAAACTAGCCCTTTGAGATGTAATGCAGTTACAGCTCCCTATAAGACAACACCTCTGCTCATTAACCACGTTCACATCCCCCTGCTCCCTAAGAGCACCTGCATTTATGGTGGTGTGAAGCAGCCCCTATGATGTAGGGAGAACCCAATTGTTCTGAGAGGGAACCGTCACGGATGTGCGGTTTCTGGTGTACAGTTTCTTTTAGTTTTGACAAATATCCACAGGAGAGGAAAGTCTGCCCCCTTTTCTGGATACTTTTCTTGCCCTGAATGAGCATTCTATTTAGGGTCAGCCACAGGACCTATAAAGAGATGCCAAGAACTCTGAACTTTGTCGCCATTGTTGGAAAGCTCAAGCAACCTTCCTTGAAACCTCCATTTACCCCACATTTCTATGACATTGGATAATAAATGTTCTTGGTATTTGTGGTGATTTGAATGAAAATAACCCCCAATCAACTCATAGATTTGGTCACCAGAGAGCAGCACTATTTGAAAGGATTTGGAGGTGTGGCTTTGTTGGAGGAAGTGTGTCACTGGAGGTGGGGTTTGATGGTTCAAAAGCCCATGTGAAGCCTAGAGTCTCTCTTTATCTTTCTCTCTCTTCTTATGGATCAGGATGCAGAGCTCAGCTATTGCTCCAGCACCTGCCTGCTTGCCACCATGCTTCCCACCATATTGGTAATGGACTGAATTGCTGCAACTGTAAGCAAGTCCCCAGTTAAATGTTTTCCTTTAATAGAGTTGCTGTGGTCATGACATCTCTTCCCAGCAATAGAACACTGACTAATGAGGTGTTTAAATCTATTTAGGGCTTTCTTATTCATAGCCAAAGATATTGTCAAATATTTACTTAATACCCTGCTAGCTCATAATCTTATTTTTAATCTGCCTGTGTTCATTTTTCAGTTACGCAAAGTTGGAGGAACTCAAGATTTTGAAGTGGGAAATTTATTTGTGAGGGCTAATAAGCACTGGGGGTCATCCTCTCTCCAATAGATAAGAGTGCCCTGCGCTGCTCCAACAACGCACTATTCATGATGAAAGGCAGACAGGCAGGAAGTATGACTTTAATTAGTTCCTTATGAAAGATCCTCATTATTTTACCTTTAAGATGTTTTTATTTGGTAAATTTTTTATTAGAAATTCATTTAATTTTTCTCTTCATAGTAGTTTAATTTATTATTCCTTTAGTGACATTTATGGGAGAAGTTTTGGTTTTGGCTAAAATAATTAATTTAGGGGTGGGGACAAAAAATAATTTAACAAATTCCTTCTTACCTCCAATGGGGGAAGATACTTGCTATTTAACTAGAATCTTGGGTGTTTAGGGAATCAGTAAACATATGTTATAAAATGAGTGTTTTAGCATCTAGTATGCAGGGCTGACATTGGTTATTTGTGGGAAGATAAAATTGACAATTACAATAAAAAGAATTTTATAGATGTATTATATTGCCAGGGTCTTGTTAATTTTGGCAGTGTTTAGCACAAATGGGGTCATTATTTTAATGGATTACTGTAAGTCAGATTTTCCATGTGGGTTTTGGGAGAGTAAGTGTATTAAGTGCCCACAACCACTAAATGATATTTTATTTCCTTGTAAGATTCCTACTCCATATTCTCAAGGATGTACTGCTTTATGTTACTCACTGTGGGTGTGTGTAGACTCATGAGGTACCCTGATAATTCCTTGTTGGTACCTTTTCAATAAACAGTGACTTTCTTGTCATAAAACCTGTAATTACTACTTTGCCCACTCATTATTAAGGACACCCAAATATTGGGAAAGACTTCACAAAAGGCTTTCAAAATGGAAAAAAAATGAGATACGGAAGACTGGCTATGTCAAGGACATGATGTCTTGATACAAACTCTGGACTTACTTGTTATTCATATGAATATTGCAAGCTACCCCATTAAGAAATACATTATGATTTTCAGCCTCACCATTAGGAAGGCTGAGTCATAAAGGACATCTGAGATACTTTATAATTAAACCCAGGGAAGTGGAGAAATGCCTTAATTTTCATATTGTTTCCATAATAGATATAACCAGTTTTTTAAAGAATGATATTTTTATTACTTGAAAGTTCCATACATCCATACAATGTACATTAATCGAATCCATCTACAACTACTTCCTTCCACTCCCCTTGTGTCCCCACCCCATCTTCCTTCCAGTTTCATGCCCTCTTTATTATTTCCTTGTCTTTAATAGGCCTGGGTCAGTGTGAATGCTAGATACACATGAGTGTGTGGCCATCCACTGGGATGCAATCTGCCAGTGTCCATTTCTCAAAAGAAAATGAACCATTTTTCAGCAGTCATGAACTGCCAATAACTTATCTGCTAAGGGAGAAGGGTGGGACAAGAGAGCTCCTCCCTGACCCTTACTCATGCTGGGAATTTTTAATTTTCATTACATAGCCTTTTTTGTTTGTTTGTCTTTTGACTTTTAAGAGACACCAGAAATCTCTCACTGTTAGGTTCTATGAAATGGCTACCACCCCAAAAATGGACCCTATTCTTGATGATGACATATTATTCTTAAATTCCCAAACCCATGCAAAGCCTTAACACAAATGTGCCAATGTTTATTCTTTCAGAATAATAGTATTTAGTTAGCTGAGTTTTTTTCTCTATTATACAAAGACAAACCTTCCTCAAGGTCATGAAATATCTATTAACATGTCAGGAATTACTCAGTGATTAATTTTGCCTAGATTAGACAGCAAGAAGTTTAACCTAGGTTGAACTTCCTCTTTTAATTTTGGAACCTAAGTCAGTTCCTAGGACTTTTAGAGGAGTTCAGAATTATTGTCAAGGCATCATCACATCCTTGCTATAAGTGCACCTGTTTTTCAAAAGTACACTATTGGATTTTTTTTCAATAGGTGGAGGTTCTACCCCTCAAAAAAGTTACCTTACTTGGAACACAACTTCATCTTTTATCTCCTTACCAATCACTTTTCAATACCAAGAGCATTTGCCTACATTTAATTGACTTGTTTAGAGTTGTGCCAGAAACCACAGACTCTGTGCAATGACAATCACTTGTGTGTTCCGTAGGAACATGTTGTCCAAGCTACACTTCAATTTTCTTTTTGTGCATTCCTTTCCTCTTTGCTCATTGCCTTCTTTGGCACTATCTCCCTTTTCCTTCCCAGGACAGCAATCCATTCAAGTGCTGGCACACAGCTATGGCCTTTGAGAACCACTCTGAGCCACATGTTTGAGAAAGAGGAATTGCATGAGTTCAGAACTTGATGATGCTCTGCATTTTGGGTAGCTCAAGGACTGTTTTATTATTTCTCTAGGGTGTTTACCAGACTCTATCTCTATAGTAGGTAGTCGCATTTGCAGGGTATGTGTTCATTATTTTAATTTACAAATATAATTTTAGTATTCTATACATGCATAGTCTTCAGGAACATCTTTTTATTACTAGGAATTTTTTAATTTTCAACACTTAACATTTATATATGTATATATATGCCACTTACATAGTATTAATGCTGTTTATTATTTACCATAGTTTATTTAATTTATTTCAGACTTCTATGAGACTATGATCTAGTCCAAACTATATACATAATTCACTGCCACCAGTTCATAAGAACCTGCTCACCATTTGTCAAAGACTCTATAAAAGACTTTAACAAAGTACAGTTCATAGCTGTCAGGTAGTATAGAATGGCTTTTATAGCCAAGGCATGATGATTTGCTAAGAATCTGGAACTTTCACTGTTCTGTTGTTCCCAAACCTTAGTAAAATATTTGGTAATGAGAAACTGTTCAACAAAAGCTGAATAAATGAGTTAACATGGGTGTAAGTTAAAAGTACACAATGATCTTACTTAGGGGTACCTTAAAAATGACTGTAATAAAAAAATTTCCCATTAGGCAGGAGTTTGGTCTGTGTGCCTGTTCAGAACACATATTATAGGCAAAGGCAAATGGTTTGGCAGGAACTTGGAGTGATAGGTTTTGAATGACTGAAGACAGAATGGTCCAACATTTGAGTGGAGTGTGCCTTCTACCTTGGCTCTGATGATCAAAGTATTACAGTGAGGAGACTGGCAACAAGAACCATATCTAGCAACTAAAAGTACGGCTTGCCACCTGAGTTATAAAGCCCTCATTCTAATCCATTGCTTCTCATATGAAACTTTATGTTGAAGATAAAGGTACCATAGAACACAACACTGCATTTTCACACATTGACTGAGGAAGAATTAATTTCATCTAACTGAGTATCGAGTGTTTTTGTTTTGTGATTGTTATCATGGAGTTCTTCATCATTTTTTTTCCAGTTCTCTCATATTTATTTCAGAGGCTGCGGAAGTGCTAGAGACAACAGACAAAGGCATATATAGAGAGCAGCCTTCCCAGGCTTCCCAGACACTTCAGTTGGTAACAGGTGGGGTGAAGAACAAAGGAAGATGAGTGTCTCTCACTTTAGTTGTCCCTTTCATGTTTTGCTTTTTGAGACAGGGTTTCGCTGTAGCTTTGGAGCCTGTTCTAGAACTAAATCTTTTTTTTCATGTTTAAAACTATTTTATTGTTGTTTTCTAATTTTTATGTGTACATATTGCATATATATATGTGTTCAGGTGCCTTCCATACCAGGAGTGTTCTCATCTACTGTAGCTAGAGTTACAACAGGAATATGAAGCACCTGGCATGACTGATGCAAACTGAACTTTAGTTGTCTGCAAGATGGCATCCATTCTTAATGACTGAGCTATCTCTCCAGCCACTGATGTCCTAATTCTTAAAAGTAGACTAAAGTAGGATGTTAAAACAAGAGAAATAACATTTCTATAAGCCAGTTTCATTAGAAATCTTCACAAAACAAAACAGAAAGTGTGAAATATGTCTTCTAAATGCTAAAGAAAGATAATAATAAACAGAATTCTACATCTAGTGAAAGTAACTTTAGGAGGTTCAATTAAAGACACTATATGAAAAAAAGAATATAATCAAACACAGGAAGTTTGTGTCTAGCACATCTAAATTAGAAAAGATAATGGAAATTCTTTACTATGTACTATTTGTTGTTGTTTTGATTTTTGTATTCACCCTCTGAGTTCAGAAACTGGAACTAACTCTTGTAGACCAGGCTGGCCTCAAACTCAGAGATGCACCTACCACTGCCTCCTTGGCATTAAAGGTGTGTGCCACCACCGCCCGGCTAGTTGTACATTTCTAACAGAACAGATAATCTGATGGTTTCCTTAGGTACTCGAAGCCAAGAGGGGTTACCTTCCAGAATCTTAGAAAAAGACTAAGTGATCCATTAAAAACCCAAATGTTCCTTATGGCAGACATAGACATTTTCTGTTTTAGTTGTGTGAGGACTGGAATGATCCACATAAGAGACTGTTCAAGATGGAGTGTATCGATTAAGTGCTACAATTCAGTTGTTTTCCAATGGACTGCAAGTTATTTTTTGAAGAGTCTTAAAAAATGCTACATATTTATTTTGAATTTTTTTCAGGAAAGACTATTTGGCGTCACTTAAATGTTTTCTGGAGCTACCTAAAGATATGGAACATGACTGTCTCAGGGCTGTGCTGAATAACAGTTAGTGTGCTATAATGTGATGTAATGCTAATCTGATAACTTCTCTGGATATTTGGGTTGTTTTGTGCTGAATGGCTTCAGGCAATTTTAATTTCTCTTTTCTTCCTCTGTTATTTTAATGTTTGTTACTTTTTTCTATTAAATAAACTGGAACAATCGACAGAGCTTCCTTTTGGGGAGACACAAATGGCAGCTATTGATCTGTTCTCACACTTTTATCATTCATTTTTTATTTGTGTTTTTGTTATGGAATATTACTTTACCTTTGTAAGGGTGAATATTCCATTTGTTTAACTAGGTAAAGATGTGTTGCCTGTCTGCCTAAGGCATCTGATTGGTCTAGTAAAAAGCTGAACAGCCAATAGCTAGACAGTAGAGGTGATAGGTAGGGCTGGCAGTTAGAGAAAATAAGTAGGAGGAATCATCTAGGCTTGAGAGGGAATGAGAGAAGAGAATGAAGGAGAAAGAGAGGGAGGCACCCTGGGGCCAGTTGGGCAAATGCTGGCCAGCCAGTCATGGAGTAGGACCTATAAGATTAAAGAAAGGTAAAAAGCCCCAAGGAAAAATGTAGATGAAGAGAAACAGATTAAATTAAGTTATAAGAGTTAGTGAAGAATTTTGTTGGGATTTTAATGGGGATTGCATTGAATTTATAGATTGCCTTTGGTAGAATAGCCATTTTWACTATGTTGATCCTACCCATCCAAGAGCATGGGAGGTCTTTCCATTTTCTGGTGTCCTCTTCAATTTCTTTCTTCACTGCCAGAGAATTCTCAACTGAAGAAGTTCGAAAGGCCAAAAGACACTTAAGGTCATG
>LOEQ01003586.1:50428-110107 GCA_001685075.1 Bramus lutescens | reverse complement strand
TGGGAGGGGGCAGGAGGTGGAAATTTTTAATAATAATAAAAAAATTTAAAAAAACAAAACAAAACAAAAAATGGAGTTAGTGGAACAAGCCTAAGATAAAGCTGAGCATTCACAACTAATAATAAATCTTTGTTTCATGATTTGGGAGTTAGTTGGTGACTCAAAAGAAAGTGTGCTACATGTTTTCATATTTACTTGCTTATTCATTTTATCAATGATATTTTTTACATTTTAAAGAGTTACTGATATGATGTCAAGGCAAGAGACCCAAAATAATCTCCCAAGAAAACAGCATTTTTTTTCCTGTTGATCTCAAGGAAGAAATAAAAACTGCAGAACTAAAAATAAACAGGAGATGAGTGTTCCAATACTGAAGACCTCCTTGATTCGTATCTCGAGACTACAAGTGGAGCTGTCACTCTGCTGGAACAGATTCTAATCACTGGGAGTCACTTGTGCATAAAAAAGGTCACCTAAGCATTACATGGTCCTTCCCTGCTCCTGGGCCCCTCTGTCAGGTTCAGCCTTGAGAAGCCAGGGAAGGAAGTAGTGGGTGGCCATTCTCAGAGCAGTCAGCTCAGGAGACATGTGGAGAAGCAGCGTGCGGCGCCCAGAGTGTGGAATGGCCTCTAGGGAGCTGGAAGACAGCAAAAAGTGTGTAGACCTGGAGCCCAGATTAAGGCTTCACAAGAGATTTTTTTTTAAGGCAGGAATAAGGAGTGGTACTTGATTAACGGTCAGTAGTTGGCTATTAGTATGTATTATTTTTTCATCTCTCTGTTTCAAAAGACTTTAGCAAAACAAACTAAAATCTAGTGGTAATGAAGATCTCATGAGCAAAGTCTTTGAAGTAGAATACCCTACGAATGGCCAAGCTGCTGGCCATTCAGAATAAGGTATTCTGAGAGCACTGTTCCTAAGCATGACATAAAGGACTCATTGCTGAAGAGGGACCTGCAAGATGGAAAGAGCCACAGGATCAGGGAGTTTGCTATGTTACAGCCATGAAGTCCTGTCTGTGTGACTGCCCAAACACAAGCTGAACATGAACGACAGGTGTGTTACCATAGATGGAGGTGGTGATACCTGAAGGCCTTATCTCTAAAAAGAACTTCAGGCAACCAAGATTGTTGAGAGTACAATAGTGTTCCTCAGGGAAAAAGCCCCCCCCAACATCTCCATCAAAATGGTTATTCGATAATAAGTAGTGAACCATCAAATTATATTTATACATGTAGTGTCATATAGACTGAGCACATAGTACTTATATATTTAGTAGTGTCTGTGTGTGTGTGTGTGTGTGTGTGTAAAACAAAAAAGGGATCATGAATTTGAGAGAGAATAAGAATAGGTACATTAGAAATTCAGAGGAAGGAAAAAGAAGTGGAGTAATGATATAATTATACTATAATTAAAAAAATTATAAAAGTCTCCAACCCATCTCACTAACAATATATAAAAATAAATTAAGTATCTAAGTTGAAAATTAAAATAAAAATTGATATAACAATAGAATTAATAATTGAATATATGCAATATAACTGGATACACGAAAAATATGGAAACTGTATTTGTATACTAGATAGAAACCAATAGTTAATGATGGATTTTATGAGTAGGCTTTGCATCATAATAAAGAACATTAAGTTAGAGAAATAAATCAAATTAAGAATATGTAAAAATTTTTATACAGGTTGCTATAGAATACTACTAAAATGACTAGAGTAAGCCTTGATAAATAGAATAATTGCATCATGCCCATGTTTATGGAGACTCTGCATTATAAAAGATAATAACTGCTCCTAAATAATATATGTTATTCAGGAAAATGTCAGCCATTTAATATTTCATAGACTAATAAAAATAAAATGAGCTGGGCAGTGGTAACCCATGTCTTTAATACCAGCACTTAGGAGGCAGAGGCAGGCAGATCTAAGCACTGTTCTAATGTCTGCCTCTGAATTGAAATACTCTTGGTATATAAGATAAGCACATTGTATTTGTTTTCTGTGACTTTTTAAAAATTATGTATCATGATGCCTCAAGGTCCATCCATGCTGTGACACTCAGAAAAATTTCCCTCCATTTCAAAGCTGATTGATGTTCCAATATATTACATTTTGTTTATCCATTATAGAAATCTTTTAAAATTTATGTTTCAATCAGCTTTCACAGAGTGTTTAAAATGTAAGCAAAGGGTTACAATGCATCCTGAATTGTAACCATAGTTAAAATCAGAAGATAAGAATCCAAGAGTTCTAGGGATCAGACATAGCTTAGTGGCAAAGCACTCTATTTGAACCTTATTATGCCAAAAGACTGTTAAAAGATAAAAAAGTAGAAGAATTTCTTAAAGTTAAAAAAATACAGTCAAACAAACAAACCTTTTTTTAAGGATGTTAGGACTATAGAGCAACAAAGAACTAGAAACCTAAATACATGCACTTAGAGATAAAAGGGTGATTAATTGAACTAAGACCAGGAAGGTATGGTATAATTTCACAACTTCTATTCTATTGTCAAACATTTTGCCACAAGTCAACTTGTTAGTGCCCTTTTATTTAAGCTCCCGAAGGAACCAATTACATGGCTTTATGGCATATTTTACAAGAAGAGTCATTACCAAGACAAGGCTTTAAACTTTGCTTGGTTTACCCTGTATCCAGAGGCATGACCAAAACTGTGTTATATAAAAGAACAGAGGAAATTGAAAACAGGGCATTGCAGAATGCTAACAAAGTAACATCCTGACATACATAATGTGTGTATTGCCTCATGCCAGTAGGAGTTCCTTTGCATTTTATTCTTGTCTAATTAATTATGTCAGTAACTCTGAAGCAAGCAATGAATAAAGGGTTGGTTATGTAGCCCAACTTTCCAGTGTTTTCCTCTTTGTTAAATACTTCTATGCTGTGAGTCTATGACCCACCAATCCACAACATGTATTACAGGTATTCTTCCAAAATAATAATAATGGTTTTTGCTTTGTTGTATTAGCATGGAGCACATGTAATGTGTCCCTCTGACATATCAGGCTATTTTATAATGTTAAACAAGATGGACACAGTTTTCCTAAGTCACTGCCAGAATGCAGCAAACATGAGGACACATGTCTTAAGCCTTCTTGGTACATGTCACCTGTGATATTTTTGCTTCTGTTTCCTCCTTGGTCTCTGCTTTCTGGTTGGCTTTCTTCTTTGTCTGCCCAGTTATGTGCTTCTAGGTTGTAATCCTCACTGACAGCTGCACACTAATTTTTCATGTCTTTGGATTACATTTCCTTTTCCTTTTCAGGCTCGCTTACTGTTTTATTATTAATACTGGCAGCCTTTTCCATTGTCAGAGAAAGGCTGTGAAGCAGACAGATGAGAGCTCACCAGCAGAAAATGAGAACACTGCAAAATGAAGGACAAGATGGAAATTATGAATAAAGTTCCATGGCTGAATTGTTTCTAATTCAAACAATCTTTTCTCTTTCACTTTGCCCTCTTTAATACACTGTTCTTAAAAAGAATAATTATAATATACAATTATAATGTTTTTACTACTGTCAGTTTATATTTTCTCATCACTTTATATTTATATAATGTATGTTGAGAAGAGTCAGCCCCCCCCATTATCTTAGCTTATTCCCTTTCCACTCCTGCCAAATCTCTTTTCTTTCTAACAATGTCCTCTCCTATCTATATATTTTCTTATGTGTGTATTTCATTAGAATTTCTCACATATGCATGGATGGGGGTTAAATGTATTTATGAACTAAACTGATGGACTCTTGTCAAAAAATGCTCCCTGTGGACGGTGTGGTGGTTTGAAACAAAATGTTCCCAAAGGAAGTGGTACTATTAGGAGGTGTGGCCTCCTTGGAGTAGGTGTGGCTTTGTTGGAGGAAGTGTGTCACCTTGGAGGCCGACTTTGGGATCTCATATATGCTTAAGATACTGCCAGTGTCTCAGAACACTTCCTATTGCCTGCAAGTCAAGATGTAGGGCACTTGCATACCTCCTCAGCACCATGTCTGCCAGCATGCCACCATGTTATACCATGATGATAACAGACCAAACCTCTGAAAACACAAGCCACCCCTAATTAGATGCTTTCCTTTATAAGAGTTTCCATGGTCATGGTGTCTCTTCACCCCAGTAGAACTAAGACAGTTAGTATGAGGTGACTACATCATGAGGGTGTCAATGTCATCCATTAATCCATTGATAAGTTCATACTGATTGGGTATGAGAGGATGGAGTGTGATTGGAGGACACGTCACTAGGACTGTACTCTTGAAAATATATGTTTTCTCTAGTGCCCATGCTTTCCCCTGCTCACTGCCCTAGGAGGTGAGTAGCATTGCTCTACCATGCCCTCCCCATGATGGACTGCCTGACTAAAGCTCTAAAAGCAATTTTGCTTATGCACATTTTCCTCATATGGTACTGGATTTCTTCTTTTCATTTCTTTCTTATCTTCTGTGTTTCCTCCTCCCCACTGACCTTCACTGTTGCTGCTGTTCTGGGATTTCTTTTCTGAGTGGTACTGGAGGTTGACCTTCATGAGTTACCTGCTAAATAAGAAGATCTCTGAATAAAATCAGAGGGCATATCCAAACCAAAATAGATATACAGAAGCACAAGAAAGATGAACAAGCAAGCGCTGTCTCCTGAAAACTCTTGAGGATTATAGCTCTTGTAACAAAACATGTCAAAATTGTTAAATGCCTCCCAATGATAAAGAGTGGATGTAAACAGAGATTGCTCCTTTGTTTCCCTACTGCCTAAACTCGAATAATCACACAGAAACTATATTAATTACAAAACTGCTTGGCTAATAGCTTAGGCATATTCTTGGCTTACTCTTAAATCTTAAAGTAACCCATTTTTTTATTAATCTGTGTATCGCCACATGGCTGTGACCTACAAGTAAGGTTCTGAAATTCTGACATCTTTCTCCTTTGGCAGCAACATGACATCTTCTTGACTCTGTCTACTCTCTCTGTATATATCTCTGTTCAGATTTCCCACCTGGCTATACTCTGCTAAGCCATTGGCCAAAACAGCTTTATTCATCAACCAATAAAAGCATCACATATACAGAATCCCACATTAAGTGGATATCTAGGATGAAATACAAACTGTAGTGCAACCTCTGCTCTGGGCTAGTGTTGGGATGACCTGTATTTTGCATCAACTTGACTTCAGTCAACTAACGTATTCATACTTGAAATAGTGTGCAGTTCTGTTTTGATTTTGTATTCTGTATCACAATGTATTTGTGACTTTTCTGTTGCTGTGATAAAATACTATGGCTGGAAGCAATTTACAGAAAGTTTATTTTGAATTGCTATTCTAAAGTCAGAGTCTATAACGTTAGGGAACGCAAGGCAGCAGGATGCTGGAGCTGGAAGCTGAGAGAGCATATTCCAACTGCACATAGGAAGCAGAGAGAAAGCAAACACAAAATGAGATAATAGTATAAACCCCCTAAGTTTGCCCTCTGTGGTGCATTCTCTCTAGCAAGGCTCTATATCTTAAAGGTTCTATACCCTCCAACAGTACCACCAACCATGGACTAAGATTTCAAATCCATAAGCTTATGGGGGAACTATTCATTATGTTTATGATTTCCATGAGGTATATCCTTTATCTTATACATACTGTAAGCCTAAAAGCAAGGGGACAAATGACCATACACAGAAACCATTAAGAGCCAAATAATTTTTTCCTCTATATAAGTTGATTTTCTTTTTATATTTACAATAAGTATTTTTTGTTGTATTTTAATTTAATAAATTATACACATTTATTTCTGATGAGAAAGTAATTAACATTGCTGTGTAGCCCAGACTAGTTTCAACATACAATATTTTTTACTTATAGTGTTTTACTCAATTTACTCTTATGACAGTTGAAACATGCCATCTTAATATTTAATTTTTATTTATTCTACATATTCTTTTTCCAAATTTATTTTTCAAATTATTTTGTATTTTAATATTTATTTTATGATTTATTGATATGTATAATTATACCTAATTATATTAGGTATCGATAGTAAAATTAGAGGTTAGTTTATAAATGAAGTTATTTTTAAAGATTTTAAACATCAGATTATATTAGTGATCACTATTCCTTATGCTAAGGAGTGATTCTTCTAGTGTTCTTATTTTAAATATTTAAAGTGTATGTTTGTGTGTGTGTATGTGTGTCTGTGTGTCTGTGTGCTCATATGGGTGCAAAGTGTAAGCCAGAAGGCCAGAAGAGGGTATCATACCTGAGGAGCTGCAGTTTCAACATCTGTGGGATGTCCAGTGTAGGCAGAGAGTGCTTGTTCATGCCTGGCTGCCCAGACCTGAAATAATCACACAGAAAATTTATTAATTAATGCACTGCTTGGCTAATCACTTAGGCATATTTTTATCAAACCCTTATATCTTGAACTATCCCATTTCCAGCAATCTGTGCATCACCACAAGATTGTCACCTAGCAGCAAGATTCCAGAGGGCAGCTACATGGCGTCTCTCGGACTCCACCTACTTTCTCCCAGCTTTCAGTTTAGTTTTCCCACCTAGCTCTATTCTGCCCTGCTGTAGGTCTAAGCAGCTTCTTTTTTCATTAACCAATAAAAGCAACACATATAGAGAAGGACTTCCAACATCATCTCCCTTTTTTGCCTAGTTGAAAAGTAGGTTTTAACTTTAACAGAGTAAAATTACATGTGAAAAACTGTTATCAGGCAATAATTACAGTTACAATATTTATATCTACTTTATCTCTTATCATAACCAAGGAAAACGATAATTATAAATATCTATTCTTCAACTTGATCAAAGACCCCAGAAAGATATAATATTACCTAAGTTAACATGAAATGCTTTGTAAGCAACTTCCAAAACTATAGAATTGACAGAGACATCTCTCTGCCTGGACAGTCACCCAAAGTTCTTCTGTATTATTGCAGCATCCATCTTCAGCCTATAGGCCCATAGTATATGGCAGACTTTTTCCATGAAGCAGGAAATTTGAAGGTCTCTTATGCCTTGTACTGGCAGAGTTCATTAGATGTTTATTTTTGTGCCCTGAAAAATGTCTGGCAGTTCTTTCATAAAGCAAGAACTCTGAAGGACTGTCTCCCCTTCTTTAGGCAACTTCAGCAGCTATTTTTCTGTGGGTCCTGCATGTCCAGTTCATACAGCATACCATCAGGCAGTCCATACAAGAGCAGTTTCTTGCCCAAATGGCTAAACAACTCAATAAGGAACCTTTTTGATGCCCAACATCCTCTTGAAGTAGATTGGGGCTGCCAGGACCAGATGTGTTTCATTCTCATAAAAAGTCCTACGTTCTTAAGCATTTTAAATGCCATATTTTGTTAGTCTTTGAAAGGTTTGAAGAATAACTATCCATCTGAAATACATCTCTGTACAACTCAAAAACCTAACATGACTACAAGCTTGACAATTATTAACTATCAATTATTTGCCTATGTTTCTTAATTATACATTACATTTTTAAATGAGCTGCACAAACACAATACCTTAATCAAGAGCAGAAATACACATCTAACAAAATTTACCTTAAATTTGTATCAATAAAACAAGATCCATACCAATGCAAAGTATTCATCTCTATAACATATCCTCCTTTAAATTTAAATAAACATTTATAACCAATATTTGGAAATTTGGGTGTAGTTCTCTCCAAACTACTTCCAGCTTTTTGGGGGCAAAGTAATTTTGTAGTTCACAGAGATCTTTCAGGGGTCTTTTTTCCTTTCTCTCTCAAGCCTATATACATTTTTAAAAACCCATTTAGAGGTTTGTTTCTGTCTCAATCTGTCTTTATTGTGCATCTGTAATAATTTTGACCAGGAGCACTTTTATAATGGTAAGAAGCTTGGTTCCAGCAGCCTGAATGCTGATTCTGCCTCTCTCAGCCATTTAGTATGATGGAGGTACCTTACTGCCACATCTGGGAGCTCTGGGTGGGAACTGCGCTCACCACCTCAACTCCGGTAAACAGTTGGTTCATGTTGCCACCAACGAATTTGCAATATGCTGCCCACAAACCCCATTCAAGTACTTGGCCTCCTGAAAGAGCCAGAACTGTTCGTGCAACTACTACAAACCAGTAAGCCACCATTTCTTTAAGAAGCCATGCGATGATGATGATGATGATGATGATGATGATGATGATGATTTGCTGCTAATGTTGAATCAGGAAAACCTCTCTTAAAGGAGTCATGGTGCCCCTGCTCACTGCCAGCAAATAGCCCATCTGGGAAAAAATGTGGCTACCAAGAAGCTGTGCTTAACTCTGTTCTTTGGAGTATAGAATTCCTTCCCAAGTTCTCTCAGGTTTTATGTGGATGTAGTTGACCATGTTGGTGTCATTCTACTGGCAGAGACTGCTAGTTCGTTCCCCCAGACCCAAAATAATCACACGTAATTATTAATTAAAACACTGCTTGGGCATTCACTTAGGCATATTGCTATCTAGCTCTCATATCTTAAACTAACCCATTTCCACCAATCTGTGCGCCATCACAAGGCCGTAGTCTACTGGCAAGATTCTGGCGGGCTCCTTTGGTGGCTACCTGGCATGTCTTGGACTCTACCTACTTTTTCCCAGCATTCAGTTTAGTTATTCTGCTTGGCTCTATTCTGTCCTGCTGTAGGCCCAAACAGCTTCTTTATTCATTAACCGATAAAAGCAACACATATACAGAAGGACTTTCCACATCAGTCCAGCTTGTTATGTTCACAGTGGGCTCTGAATTCCAGTCCTCATGATTCCACAGCCACTACTGTTAATCACTGCCCCATCTCTTCAACCCTCTTCTAGGGTTCCCACTGAAGGCTTTGTGTGATCAATAAAGAGTTGGCCTTAAACTCCTAGGGACAGTGAGCAATGAAGAGTTGCCACTATAGGTGGCAATAGTTTGAATATTTCAGCCTCGTAAAACTCCTTAGGAATGGTTTGCTTACAGTATCTCCATTGTCCTTTGCCCAGAATTTAACCATATAGTTGAGAGTCTTTTGTTTAGCCAAACATTCAAAGACCTCTCTAGAACTTTGGACAAGCATCGTTTTGGACTTCTGTAGCTCCTTCCTGAAACTATAACCCACAATTCTAGTTGTGCTAGATTTCCTGACCCACTGTATCAATTTAGTGTATGCTCTGTGCTGCCTTTAAATTCCTCTACATCATGTTAGAGAATGTGTGGCTAAACCAAGTGGCAAGAATCTTTAAGTTACATCTTCTTTTCTTTCCCTCACACAGTGATTGCTGGCTTGCACTCCTAACTGTCCAGTGACTGAAAATTTTCTCAGCTATTTTTTTCAGTGTTTTAGTTGCTTACAGTGGTAGGGTTTATACTCATTTCACCTTAGTTCTTCATGGTCAGAAACCGGTCTGCATATAACAGTGTACGTTTTTATGAAAATGTTTCATTTCACTTAATTTTCTTTATGTGTCTCAGTGAAGATTTATTGTTTTCTAAACAGGCAGAATAATTCAGTGAAATTAAAAACAGATCAATCAAACAAACATACTCCCCCTTTCTGGGTGGTTAGGACTATAGAGAAAAAAGAACCAGAAAACTAAATACATGCCCTTTTTGTTATATGATTTGAATTTTTCTTCTAGGAGAGCCATTTTTTTTATAAATTCTCAAAAATCTTCTGTTTTTTGTTGTTTTACTCGTTGGCTGTTATTAGCACTCTGTGGAGCACCCATTCTATTTTCATAAATCTTTCTAAATATTGTAATTAGTACTTTTCTCACTGATTTTGAATAACATCTTTAGTTCTTTGATGGTTTTTTAAAAATAAAGTATTTTCATATGCTGTAAACAAAAATATTAAATATATTTATATTTAAAATTTAATTAGTGTATCTTTTGTCAGCTATCATATCTTGATCATTTTAGTATCTTATTTGTAATTTATTTTAAAATTTATTCTTATATTTATTTAAATGGTTCAAGTGCAATTTGTAATTAAAAAAAGAGATCCAAACAAGTTAGAAGGAGATGTGTTATAACCAAGGTTGTCATCTGACCATCATAGGTGTGCCATGGCACACAGTTACTGGCACTCTTTCTCATACACATACATGCACTCAAACACATGTACTCTCTCTCTCACACACACATACATGTATTCTCTTATACACATGCTCACACACATACACAAACATGCACACACACACACACACAATGAGAAATTTGTTGACTGAGATGAGGTCACAAATGCGTGTAATTTGAGTACTAGTGCAGGGGTTCAGACAATAGTATCTTGAGTTTAAGGCAAGTCTGGGCTACGTAGCAAGATGAATTCCTAATCCCTTTCTCATCAGTAATAACATATGCAAGTATATCAACTCATAAGGAGGAAAATTTTTCTTTGGCTTATGATTTATTTTGTTGGTTTCAGTATTTGGTCCCTGTTAGAGCATGACAGACACATATACTAGAGAAGGATGCTTGTCCTGTAGTGGTTAGAAAGCAAAGACAAAGGAAGAGATGAGGGTCCAACATCAACATCTAAGACACATTACCAATTACTGCACTTGTCCTGCTTAGTGTCATCACCTCCCCATAGCACCCAAGGCTGGCTGGCAACCAACCCTTTGCCACATAGGTCTTGGGTAGTCATTTAAGATCCAATGGGCTCAATAGGTCTAAAATAGAGAGAGAGAGAGAGAGAGAGAGAGAGAATATGAATTTGGGTGACTAAGGATATGGGAGTGGATTGGAGAGGAGTTGGAGCAGTGATTGAATATGATTAAAATATATTGATAAAATTCTCAAAATATTAATAAAAATAAAATTAAATAAAATATTCAAACCATAAAATATACCATGAATTTTGGTCTATATAAACCTTGAACAAAAGAAAGTTGAAAGTTATTTTTTTTTCAAGAATTCAATACAGTCTTAGGGAAAGTTCATTAATTATTAGCATGGAAGTGTAATTTGAAAACTTTAGGGATTAAAGCTCCATCAATTACTCACTTACTATACCAGCAGAACGCTACAACACTACTCTGTACAAAGTATCTGCTTATATAAACTCCCTACAAATAAGAGCATAAAGAGCCTAGTGTACATTATAGACCCACTCTCTCAAAATTTACAATTTAGTATAAAATTTTTGATATTCTAAATTTTCTTATTTTGGTAGCATGAATCTGAAACCTAAGGCAAATGAAAAATCTCTGAATGTGTGAAGTTTCAAAATACACTCCAAACCAAAGCAAAAAGATTAATGCTAAAATTGTTGCTTAGTCTGTTGAAAAGGACATGACAGAATCATACAGTGAAGTGCTAGGTTCTACAGACAACAGCACATTTAATGAAGTATTAGAAAAAAATGATACAGACCTTAAGACTTTCGTGTGAAGGGGAATATACTTTTTCCAGTTAGTATTTGAGTCATCTGGGATTTATTCCAAGCTTATTTACTTATTTTTCATCCCAGGATACCTATAAGATGTATCACTATTTTTACTACAAAATTCAGAGAATACTGAGAGACCTGGGATGCCTGAAAGTGAGAGTATCCAAATACGAATGACAAACTTCTGTCATTTGAAGGGTGACTTGAGCACTTCCTCACAGAAGGAACCAAAGTATTTGTGATTTGTGGGAAAATCCTGACAGAGTAAGCAATGCTTATTCTGTTCAGAATGCCTGGACCAGTGCTAAGAGTTTGCAGAGCTAGAGGTGACAGAAACATTCTCCTAAACTCTCATTGGCTAAGGTTTCAACATCTCCCAATGAGGGAGTTTAGAAATCAGGGCCAAAGTCATATTAGCTCTGTCTTTATTAAAAATGCACATGTGTCTGTACTCACCCGCACAATCATTTATTATTTTCCCTGAAGTCAGAGTCTTAGGACCTCCATGCTTCCCAACTACAGATTCCTTTTGTTCCCTATCTACAGCTCCAAGTCAAATGAGATGTTGGCATTGTAAACTGGATTAACCAGATGGTAAAACCATGGGAAGACAGAGTTCAAGCCAGAATGAGATGTGTTGCATTGGCAAGTTTGATGGGCAGTATATTTTCATTTTTATATATGTCTATTCGACTCCACATCTATGTAGCCAGCGCCACTTTTCTACCTAAGAGAAATACTGCATTGCCCTTCTTTTCAAATCTTTCATATCCTTACCTTATCCTTCCCAACAGATGGAAGCCCCTTCCTACTAGGAGCCCATGCCCAACCCTGGGAGTTGTTAACAGATTGCTTTTTTATCTGTTACGCCCTACAGCTCAACTGTTGGGAAATCACATTGGTTGTTATATTTAACATTCCTAGTCTCTGACACACACTGTCTCCAAAGCTACCACCCTTTTCAAAGCTAGCATCTTTCATCTGAATCATTGCAACAGCCCTTCACCTACTGCCCTTGCTCTATCCTACTTTATCAACAGTTGGACAAGCACCTAGAACTGAAGCCTGTGGTAACCAGTGTGTAAGTGTTTGAATGCTGAATGTGTAAGTGCAATGGTATTTGCTGCTCTCAGGTAACACGAGTGCTCTGGACGACCCTAAGCCAACACTAGTCATCACTGTGATATCATCACTTTTAAAACCTTGGGTTGAAAGTTATGAAATATTTCTTACATGGAATATGCTCCAATGTCTGTATATAAAACACAATGAAATAGTTATCCCTTTATAACTGAAACTCCCTTTTCCCTAAAAATCCAAAACAAAAGCAAAACAAAAAACCCAAACAGAAAAACCAAAGCATTGCCTTGAATTCCTGTCTACTATTCTCTAATACTGTTAAAAAATAGTTTAGTATGGATACATCAAGCTTTAAATATCACATTTCAGTTTGTAAATTTTTAAGTTTTGCCTAAATGAAATCATCAATTATTTTTCAGTAATTTAGTTGGTTTGTTCATTTTGGTTCTTCTATTTGTTGTTCTTTAGTGTGCAGTCAAGTAGAAGACATTGCAAAGGATGCCTTGCCACATCTGAGCTCCTCTCAGAAAGTTAAGAAACTTCATTTCTGTGGTGTTTTAAATGACCACCTTTCCTTTATAAAATAAAGGCAAATAAATCAAAATCTACTCCATTAATTTATTTTTTTTCACTCTATGCAAACCAGGTGTTTATTGGAAGCAGGTCATCAGGCCCTTTTGTTCCTTTTGTCTTTGCAGAAGTGTATTATGGGTCTCCTGAACTAATCTTTACGAGAAACTCATATGGTGACAGGGTGTCCTTTAAAACTAGATTAACCATCACTGAGTTTATATGTTCAGTAGAAGACATTAAATAGTGAATCAAATAGCATGAAAGACCTAACATTGGTATGCCAGCCACTAGCTGAAGTGGCAATTTATTCAAATGGCAATATGCTCATGACTGCAACTAGTAGTTTTCAACATGTGTGATTAATTAGGCTGAATCCTTAAATTAAATCCCAATGACAATTGTTTACTTCCCTTTAAGTGGTGGCCTGAAAAAGTCCAGCTTTCAAAACAGACATATTTTTTTCCAAAGAGTCTTCAGCAACATTTAAGTTGAAATTGCTTACCATCTGATAATAATGATTAAAATAGCCACAAAAGTGTACTTCTGTCATTCATCAAGTCTCATTTAAAGCATGCAAATAATACCACCGACCTACACTTTTACATAGGCTTTTGATATTAGCACTTCAATATTTTAGTCGCCTAAGTCATTAGTCCCTATAGGGAGAGTTCCTATGGTTACCTTCCAGAAAGAGCTATTCCAGCAACTTGCTGAGTACAGAGCATACAGGCTTTGCATCCACATTAAAGGCTAACCACCAGTCAGTTATCTGTGCTTTCTCTTCTTAGGGGAATTTTAGTGTTTCTATGAGAAGCTTGAAGTAAAGAGGTGGCAGCTATTAAAACTGTAGAATAAGCTAATGCTGACATGGAATTTCCTTCTATATGCTGTGAATACCATTGGCTAATAAAGAAGCTGTTTTTGGTCTGTGATAGTGTAGAGCAGAACTAGGTGGGGAAAACTAAGCTGAATGCTGGGACAAAGAAGGCGGAGTCGAAGAGAAGCCATGGATCCACTGCCAGAGACAGGCATGCTGAAGCTTTACCCAGTAAGCCACAGTCTCATGGTGATACACAGATTAATGGAGAGGGGTTAATTTAAGTTATGAGTTAGCCAGAAATACGCTTAAGCTATTGGCCAAACAGTACTGCAAATAATATGGTTTCTGTGTGATTATTTTGGGGCTAAGCAGCCGAAAGCAGAACAAGCAGTTTCTACTACATAACACTAAAAGTGTTGAGTAACAATGTATTACTGCAAATATAATGCAACTGATGTATTATTAATAGTCTTCTGTGTATCAGAGACTTGATAGATACTTTCAGGTAAGATGAAAAATATGAGACATAGTTTCTTCCCTAGGGAATCTTTTAACACAAGAAATACATAGAGAAGCACTCAAGACCTCTAATTTAAGGTGGTGTTAGTTTTCTCATGAGAGATTATCTTGGAATTTTCTATTGCTATTGCAAAGAATTTCTGTTCAGAAAAACTTAAGTCTTACCAGGTAATCTCAAAAAGCAAAAATTCACTAGGCTCAATGGAACCATGCCTGTCAAAAATTACTAAAATGGAGTCAAAGAGCCTTAAAAAGGGGAAACACCTGCTCCAAGATTTTTGCACAATCCTTCCCAACCATATAGCTTGACTTTTCTTTAAGGGTATTTAAAAAAGTATTCACAGCTGATAACATAATACAGCTACAACTATGACCTTAAAACACTCAGTAAATGGTAATCAAGGAGCTCACCTTCACAACACATTACATAAAGCTCTCAACCTCTCCTTTATTGTTTACACATAACTGACTGCCTTGGCCTGTGCATTTATGTCCTAAATCTTATTCCTTTTCCTTCCTTTCATTTTTTTTAAATAAAAATAAGGAACCACAGTCTCACTATGTAGACCTGGTTAGCCTTAGATTCACCATGTAGGCCAGAATAGTTTCCAACTCATCAAGATTCAGCCCCTCATCCCCTTCTACAGAGTGCTTGGAATAAAGGTGTGTACCACTACGCCTGGAGAGATTCATCTTTCCAGTTTTACTTAACTTCTCCAAGGCGTTTGCCAATATTGCTGAATTGCAGTCTTACTTGACTGCTGACAGCAAGCATGATAGCCACTTCTGCTTTCCAAAAGCAGCTGATGCTGAACTGATCACCCACTTAAAACACGCCTCAGTGTGCCGAGGTGTCACAGTCTTTCACTCAGCAGCTTGAGCTGGGGATCCTGAAATGCCTCTCTTTCTGCCCTCTGCATTCAGCCAATTAAATGGCTCTGAAATCTCTGCTCTTTTGACCAACCTTTTTTACTGGTACCCTATGAACTGCACCAGTTTCCTTGCCAACTGACCTTCCTGCAACTGATTACACTGCCATCAAGTCTGGGTAAGATATTCCTCTTTTTAAGTTGCTTGTAATGCCTCATACTCCACATAAAAAAATGGAACTCATTCATTTATGGGTAAGTTTATCCTAGATTTTATCCCTGCCTATCTTTCTGGTTTCAACTGTTCTCAATCTTGATGCAAAAATATAGGGTCAGACATGTCCAACTTTTTGAAGGATAAATTTTCTCAAAACTTTCCTTTTCTTGAGAATTCAAACTTTCATGTAGTATTCCTAACTGGCCTAGGAAAAGTACTTTTGGTTTTTGAGAGACCCTTGTATCCCCCACTCCGTTTCTTCATTCTCCGTAGATGGTTGTCATAGCCACTTCACCCATCAGATTGTGAGGCATTTTAGGTCATGGATACTTAGACCATTTTGAAGCCTCAGAATGTGCTGTATCTGATTTAATTTGAGTATCTTGAGAAATTGGAGGGCTTTAAAGGATAGCAGTCCTTCCCTTTTCTGAATTGTGTCATCAAGACAGGAATACAATGCTCTGGGAGAGATTAACAAATAAACATTTTCCCCAGTGTTCATGTAAAACAAGTGAAGTATTTCCTATCAACAGTTTTATAGCACCGAAGGATGCAATGAGATAGTCTTTGTCACCATCCAATGTAGCTCAGAGAGCTGGATAGCTAAGCATCAAAAAGAAATCTTACATCGTTGGATATAATAATGCCCAAATATGTTTAATTACCTCTAATTGTTGAGGCATTGTGGCTGATAATTAACTTCACACACACACACACACACACACACACACACACACACACNAAAAAAAAAAAACCCTCAGCACACTTCTAGCTTTCTTGGGAGTCAAAGGTAGAAGCATGACTCTCTTTTCCTGATTGCTAGGTATTCTACTACAGGTCTCTGTTATGACTGTGCATGTTAAATTCAACTGATTAAGTCAGAACCTAAAACGTGTGTTTATATTATATGCCTGTTTTCAATGTCTATAGTTTTATTTAATTCAATTGCATCGCATAATGCCCTGTGGCCTGGAATTTATTGTAGGACTTCTAGAAAGCAAGCAACTGTCACTCAAATGTCCTCTCCTTAAGTTTTCTTCCCAACAGTAAGAAAACAGGCTGTAAACATCCACCATACACTATGTCTTTATTCAATTGTAGGTCATTAGTGATTTAGACAAATCCACATGACTAATCTGAACATGGCTTTATGTGTAGTTTCTCTGCTTTAAGTTTTATAGACTCCATGTACTCTTAGAATTGTCTTGGTAATTCTATCTCTCCACATCCCTTTCAATGAATTTCCCATCCCCAGACACACCTGTGGCACAGTTAGACTCTCTTCCCAGGGCTATCATTCCTTCTTCAGGCCCTATAACTCATTAACTTTATTTGCATATATGAAGATTTGCTTTTTGTTTTGTGAAACTCTGTGGTTTTTATAAACATATAATTTCATGCATCCCCATGATGGCAGCAAAGACTATAGTTTTTCTGCTGATAAACTCAGTTTAGTGATAGGGTATTTTTGTTTGTTTGTTTCATTCCGGGCTATCTTTATCTACTTCATTGAAAGTCCTGGAAGTCTAGAAGAGAGAAACTTGACAAGATAGAGAAAATATATCAATGAGAAAGAACACGTTGCTCTGCAACACAATTGTTTTAACATTATACTCAATAATTTTCTTTTCTAGAACTATGTTCCCAGTTTACATATAGAACTTCCTCATTTTTCCTGCTAGACTGTAAACTTCAAGAAACTCCTTTGTTTCTTGAATGATCTTAAGTCCGGCATGCCCAGAAGGGCAACACACTAAAACAGAAACAAATGTCACCCTATACAAGTCCAAGTTGTTTTTTAGCCTTGCAAAACTCCACCCAGATTGGTGCAATACAAATGCCCTCCAGTGTCAAGAAGGTTTTCTTCTAATTTTGGTAAACAATGGACTAAATATATCTACTTCAATGTTTTTTCATAACAATAGATTTCACCCACTTGAAGGTAAATTGGAGTCTTGCACTGAGATTTAGTTAATAGTTTATGCTTCCTATATCCTGACTGATATAGTTTTGGTTGTTTTGAGATAGGCTTTCTCCACAGTACTCTGGCTGTCCTACAGTTTGCTGTATGAACCAAACTAAACTCAAACACACAGAGATCTACCTGCCTCTGCATCTGGAGTGCTGGGATCAAAGACTTGTGCCACCATGTCCAGCTGTCTTAACTGATTTAACAGCTACAGTGAAATACTATTACTTGAAGCTATCTGACACAAAGGATGTGGATGTGATATCTATCTTCCCAGAGAGGGAAACTGAGAGACAGTGATTAAGTAATGTGTTCCAAGTCATCCTCACACTGACCTGGGTGAAGAGTGGATATGTCCACTTGAAACTCTTATCTTCTTTTAAGCAGAAAAATGAGATAGCCTAAAAACATTTCTAGGCTAAGAAATGGCAGATGCATGAGAGTATGTGGGGAAAACATAATGATGCCACTGGGATATTGACAGTGTGCCAGATGTGCTTATTATGGTCTGGAGAAGATTGCACAACATCTGTCAGACAAAGACTTTATTTTGGAGAGTGGAAACGGAGCTCATGACAAGCTCATGACAAGAAACCCAGCTCCCCAAAGAATGGAACTTCACTGCACAGGAAAAACAAGCAGCTGGGTTATACATTGTGCAACGTGTTTATGTTGTACTCTAAAACAACCACAAAGACCACAGTATTACACTGTGACAGCTCTTGAAGTTCAACTGTCCCTACTAATAAAGATCAACTTTTAACAACCAGTGCAGACTCCTGGGTTCTTGAGAAGAGTTAGTACCAAACAAATGTGAGCCGCAATGTGTGTGTGTTGAGGATTAGTATAAGCTTAGGAGTGGATCCGGAATCTGACCATGAAGTTAGGGGTGTTCCCGAGACTCATTGTACAAAACGAGTAAAGCCTAAGTGAGCCCTGGAGTGGACCACAACAAAGTCAGGACAGTTGCAATTGATTTGGCAGAGAGAATAAAGGCAGATGTAAAAAGAGAACTTCTTCAGATGGAGTTTCAGGTAGTGATGGGCAGAGAAATCTAGAAATGGGAAGAAGATACTTATGACAGTAGTCCTAAAACTTTTCCTTGAGTTGGAGCATTCCGTCGATAGCTTGGGTCTTAGCATACAGGAACTACCACTTCATTTTCTTCCTGGGCTCTCTAACTTTATGTTCACTATTATTCATTAATTTTTCTCACTTCCTACTTCAATGAAATATAAAATACTCCATGAAGAAAACTTCCTGTGTCTCCTCCTATCAATTCCATCCTGCCCAATATGTACATTGAGTTTTTATGCCTTATGTTGCCTCCTGGAACCTTGCCCTAGATGTCACCTTTTCTAAGTGAACTTGTAATCACCTTTCACAACTCCTGTCCAAAGGTTACCTCTTTATGAACAGTATTTCAGCTCTCCTAATTTGGGAGAGGTATTCTTCATTTCTGTGTTCTCATATTTGTTTAAAACTATCAACAATCTGCCTACAAAAGTTCTAGAGGTACAGGTTGCCCAATCCCGTTGAAGACACTAATCCAGAAACTGGGGGGACAGAGCCTATGTACCAACAAGGTGATTGTGGTACATATGCAAGTGTTGGAGACCACCAACTTGTAGCTCGATGGCTTAGTTTCTCTGAGCCTCTATTTTATCTGCTGTAAAGTAGGGATACTATCACCTCTTCATGGTGACAGATAAAAGGAATAATGTATCTTTTAGGCCAGTGGTGAAGGCAAACATATTATTTGTGTGCTTACTACTAATGCTCCATTGAGGCCTTTAGGTAATTTCTCAAAAAATTAGTTTAAGAACACATGATAATGGATGCAAAATTGTGCAATCTTACCCAAAATGCACAAAATATAAAGCAAAAAAGAAAAGAGAAAAAACTGGAAATTTTCAATTTTATATGACATAAACTTAAAAGATAAATACTATAGAGAAAACAGAATTGTACAGATCACACTTTTGTGGAACAAAGCCTGTGGGTTTTAATCAATCAAATTCTTAATATCGTGTCTAGTATATGATACATAATCTATGGATATCATAGATTAATTGCTAATTTATCTAATTTACCATAGAGTTAAAAATATGTACTGTCTTTTGGAGATGGACAAAAAATTACCACTGCTTTGAATATTTCTGCCATTTCTGCTTACATGCTTAAGTTTAAAATATGATTTTTCATTTTGCCCATTTTTCTACTTCTGGCCCTTCCATGACTGCTTCAGAACTCATTGAGGAATCTCCAAGAACAATTTGCACTACCGGTAAATTGAATTTTCCACCGCAGCTGCAGGAGTTGGTGATGAAATGGAGGTGAGAAAGAGATCCTGAAAGTGTGGATCTGTTCCTTGCTTCCCCCTCCAACTGAGTATGCAATAATCCACAAAAGACTTGAAAACACTCAAGACAAAATGTTTCACATTTTTGGAAGGGTTTAAAGATGCTTGAGACACATGGAATAAAGAACAGTGACTTAGTTAACATACTGCACCTTGTTTTTGCTTAAACTAATATTCTTAGTCTTTACTTTGGTTTCCTATCTGATTATAAGGGAATAGCCGCATCTTTCTGAAATACCTTCAGATGTGTTCAAGAACAGCATTCTGTGAAGAGCCCAACAGTGACTCTATATCATGTGACATGTTGAAAGGATGCTGACCATCTACCAGGTGACCTTCCCAAATTACTTCCTAATGACTATGTCTCTTAGCATTATTTGAAGATTTTCTTCTTATTGGCATAATTCTAGCCAAAACTCACAAGCATCTTATGTATTTGTATAATTAGTTGTGTAAAATCATTTAAAAAGACAAAGCAACTGGCTTAAATGCCTTAAAAATAATTTATAATTTAATCCATATAATTTGACTTAGTTTTTATAGGCATTTTTTAGTTCCATCTTTTCAGTCTTTTTCTATATTAGGCAAATTGCCATGCAAGCACATCCTCCTGGTCATCTCTACTGGTTAGAGAGGCAATGTCTGATATTCTTTTAAAAATTTAATTTTTGATTATAATAATACAATGACTTTTGACAGCTTTAGGTCTTTGAGTTATGGGGCATCCTGGATCAATTAATAGTGTCTGATTTTGATCTTAGCCATCTTTGCATGTGAATGGGGTCAGTTTTTCTGTCTTCAGCACAGATGTTGATGTTTTTCTTTGGCTGCCAAAGTGGATTGTTGCTTTGTTATTATTGCTGTTTTATTTTTAATTTTTATTATTTTCATGATTTAAAAGATAGGTCATTAACAGGTGGTTAAAATAAAATCAAAATGATAAGAAAATAAGGAAGCATCAATTCATGTAACATCTTCTATATGATCTAATTCTATAATGTTAAAGGAGTGCCCAAATAAATTTGCTGTGGAACAAGCCTATAAAACAATATCCTCATACTTATGGATTTGTCATAAAATAACTTCAGCATAAAATAAATACATATTTTGTGCCTTTTTTGTAAGAGGTTCCTCACAAGACATTTCCCCATTTCTTTTGTACTTTCGCATTTTGAAAATTCAAATACAATTGTATATTTTCCTTTCTTCCTCCCAAGGTCCCCTATTTCTCTCTCTTACTCCATATCAAATTCATGGCCTTTTGTTGTCTAGATGGAGGAAGTGTGCATCAGGATTAATTTATATTGTTAGTGTCTATGTTAATAAACAAGAACTACAGTAAATTAGCATCTAAATTAATTAGTTAAAAGTCAATGCTATTGTTACACACACACACAATTGCATGAATATATAAATACAACCTGCTCAGTTTGTTTAGTGTTACTGTATTTATATGATTTCAGGACAGATCAGTTCATATTGGATGATCAGTTAAAGGGCTTGTCCCTGGGAATGACTATTTCTCCTGCTCTTAGCATTCCTTCTTTCCTGTAGTTCTGTGTCTAGTAGAGATTCTTACGATCTTTCTCCCTTCCACATTAGCATGGCTCTTGATGCTGTCTGTGCTTAGGTCTTGTTCAAACAGACATATTATTGAGGTATCATTAGTCAAGTCTCCCTGCCCTTTCTAGGAGACATATTCTTACAGCAGAGGTTTTGGTCCCCTGGCTCTTATAATTTTTCCGTTTCCTCTTTTGGAAGGAGATGCTGCCTGGCCCTTAGGTATAGTGCTTGTGTTGTAGATGTAGCCATAGCGTCTGTGTGCCTCGCAATCAGCGATTTTCTGCACTTTGAAGAGTAGGGGTTTCCTTTAACATGGAAGAACGTTTTTTGATCACTGCAATATAGGATTTTTTTTTTTGTCATTAGTTTATACTAACCTATCTCTGGAGACTTCACATACCCTAAATATCACCTCCTCCTTTGTTTTGTATTTTTAAATTTTATGCTATAGCTACAATAAGTTTTAAGTTATATTTTGTCTGTGATGTGAGGCAAAATATAGCATTTATACATTTATACTCAGTGTAGTACTGTCTGTTGAAAATCTATCCTTTAAAAATATTTAAAATTTCTAAAAGTTGTGTGTGTGTGTGTGCATTCACAAGTGGAGGTCAAAGGACAAAGGGTTCAGTCTATTATTGCCTTCTTCTTTTATTGAGCCTAAACTTTCAAGACTATTTCTTAAGTTAGATTCAGGCATCCGTTCTAAATAAACCTATTTAAAAAGCCAAATTAATAGTGAAAAACAAAATGAAGAGATTTATTCAATGTGATCAAATTGGGAAGACGGAACATATGGTTTCCAGTTATGAAACTCAAGTTGTGCCTTTGCCACCTTGCTGTTCCCTCTGATCTATCCTGTGTCCCACTGAATTGCCTTGTATTTGACAAAAAGAGAGGTTCATATAAAAAATTGTGGTTGTATTTCCTGATCCTGTTATGGCTCATTGATGTGTGATAACGTAGCTCACTGTCTGGTTATTGTTGTCTATCAAGTCTCAGCATGGAGACAGAAGGTCTGTAGGAACATGTTGAGAAAGTTTATCAATTTAATTCTGAAAGGGTGTTTCAGTTAATAATAAAATTTATAAAGCACTTAAAGAAGGTATTGTATTTTAATAGGAAATCTTCCGTATTGGGTTAACATTTCTTTAGATATTTTAAAATGTTCATCATAAGGTTATATAACTTTTAATTACTGATTCTACATTTATTTTTATCAAATTCACATTTAGTATTTATTTTATCAAATTCAAATTTAGTATTTATTTACCAACAGTATTTATTTATCCTTAGAAACATAACTTAGAATTTTTCTTTTTATTGATAAGACAATAAAATTAAGATTTGATTTTTTCTTAATGACTATGTATCCCATAATATTTCTGGATACACTTGTTAGTTTAATAATTTTAAAGATTTCTTACATCTTTTCACATAGTTTATCATGCCTCAGAATAAAGATGGTTTTATTTCTTGCTTTCTCATTCAGTATTTTTGGTTTCTTTTTTTTAACACTTGCTTTAGTCAGAATCAGTACAAAAATGTTTAGTTTAGCTTATCACTATTAATAATTTTTAACAATAATTTTTGTTTTTGATATAGCTTGAGACAGAGTCTAGCTATGTAGCACAGGCTGAGCTCAAGCTCATGACTTTTCTTCAGCTTTCCTCACCTGGATTATAAGCAGGTAACACCACACCAGGCTCACCACGAGCTTCTTCAATGCTGCTGTTTTTAGATGGAGATTAGTTTTTTTCTAAAAGCCTTTATTTATTTATCTATCTATCATAAAAAGATATTGAGTTTTAAAATGTCTTATTTCCATTTATTGAAATGATTTTGCTTTCTTTACTCAGCCAACAGCAAATTTTAGCAATTTTTTGAATTTTAAACAAATCTTAAAATCCTAGGATACTTTCATCTTTATTATTATGCACTATCCTTTTAAGTGAGAATTGCCTTGAGTCTGCCAATAGAGCTTAAGGACTTTGTTTTCTTTTACTGTTTGTGCGAGAGCTTTGGGAGAAATTGATGGCTTCTTTTCCTGCAATGTGCTTCCCTGGGTTTTGTGTCAGCTGGCTTCCTCTGATAATTTCTAAAAGTATTAGCATAATAGCTATCATTTTTTCCCTTCTATATTTCTTAGACTTTACCAGTGTAGGCAAATGGTGGAGTTTCTTTCTGGGGCTTTTAAATTGCAAATATAAGTTGTGTGTTAGATATCGGACTGTCTAGGATTTCTATAACTTTTTCAGTTTGGGCAACTTAAGTGTTTTGTTCCTCTATGTTGGAGATTTTATTGTTGTAAACTCTGCTCAAGACATATTTTATTATAGTTTTCATGTCTGTGGCTATGTATGTTAATACCCATTCTTAATAATAGCAATGTGTGAGGTGTCTTATACATTTTTGTCAGAATAGCTAGAAATTTATCATTTTATTGATAGTTGAAGTTTCATTGACTTTTGACCAGTTACTTTAGATGTTCATTTACTGTAGTTTTTGTCTGTTAACAAAAAACACTAGCAGTATAAACTAATACTGATATCCACTTCCTCCGTCTAGACTCCAGTGTTCACATTTTATATTCCCGTCTAGTCTTTGATTCTATTATGCACCCATCAATGGATGACTTTATTAATTAATTCATGGCCTTCGGGATCCATTACTTCTCAATAGCACTAGTAGTTGAAGTTCATTGCTTTGGCTTATCAGCTTTTTGGGGGGCAGGAATCAGTATGCTTCTTAACCATAGCAATATATAACTATATTTGTGAAAAGTAACTTTTAAGATTCTGTCAGATATTCTTATATATGTTTAATGTTACTTAACTGAGAGCTTACATATTTTTTCTATGTTGACTCTATCTTTAATAATTTAAATTATCATTTTACCTTGGTAATTGGTATTAAAGTATATTTTGTCTTTTATATGCATAAAACTGCCACTATATTGATAATGTTTGTATGTTATGTGATTTAGTCCTTTTAAGAATTTTGGTATCTACATACATTTTCCCTTATAGCATATATATTGTAGTTTAATAATTCCTTCTTCTTAACTGGAATTTAGACCACTCTTTGTGGGGATTGTTGCTATATAGTCTAGCTTGGCTTCAAACTTTTGATCATCCTTCCTTGTTCTTCTGTGTTGGGGTAATATGTTACCATGTCTGACAAGATCTTTGGTATGCAATTATTGGTGTGGATTGGCTTACATGCGCTATTTTGATGTTTTTTTTTGTCTGTGTAGCACACTTTTGCCTTGTTTTTTTATTGGCTGAATGTTTTTATTATTTCTATTATATCTTCACTTACTTTGCTATTCTAGAGATATCCTGTAGGTTTACTACACACACTTTTATGTAAATTAATTTGCCTCCTTGTTGTTAACTCAGGTTACTGTGCAAAGTAATGTTTCATTACGGCATTTTCATATGTATGCGGCATTATAATTATTTCTTAATCACTCACTGCCCCTACTGCTCTGTGCAACCTGTTCTTCATCTAGCTGGTTATAAAATAGCCCCACTCCTTCTGCTTTTTTATTACATATATTCCTTTACACTTAGAGACAAAATACATTACAGATGATGTCACAGACACATGAAAAATTATTATAGACTTTCAAGAAGAATTATGTATGACAATAAACTGAAAAACATAGAAGAGCATGCATCTTTGGGATGTTGTATGTACCATGCAAATTTAAGGATCCTCACATCTATTTCTGTATCCTATCCTTTGTCCATGATTTAGGGTCATGTATTTTAATTTACATATATGTATAAAGTCATATATATATATATAATTGTGAATGTGTATAGTATATGTGCAGGTGTGTGCTCATGCACATGTATGCAGAGAGCAGAGATTGACCTGTCTTTTTCTCCATCATTATTCACCTTAGTCTCTCAAGACAGCATCTTTCACTGAACATAGGTCTCATTGCTTTTTGTCTATGTTGGTGACCAGAAAATTTCAGCGATCCTTCTGCCTCCATCCCCCAACGAAGCACTAGGGTTTCGGACAAATACAATCAAGTCTGCCTTTTCATATGGGTCTTGTGAACCCAATTTTAGGTCCTTGTGTCTGTAGAGCAAATGCTTGTTCCCAGTAAAACCATCTCCCCAGCTCTACTTTTGCATATGTTTTAAATTAGACTTCTCCCTCCTATTTCTGCATAAATATCTAACTTTATCTTTTGCAACTTTAAACAACGATCAATTCCATTGTCACCTGTGTAATTTCATGTGCGCATCCCTCATGTTTCCTTGTCCATCCATCTTTCCGTTTGCTATTATTTCCCATCCTCATAAACTTTCTTTAATATTTCTTTAATATGAGTCCAAATATATTCTAAACAAACCACACAAATTACTTTTGGTTTAAAAAATCCTTTAATTCATCTTAAATTTAACCAAGTACTTTTGTTAACTATAGCAGTCTAGTTGTTTTGTTGTTTGGTTTTGTTTATTTTTCTCTCTCTCTCTTTAGATATTGTAAAAATTTACTACTGTCATAAAAAGTGGCTAAAGAAATTCTCCAACTATTCTGGCCTTTGTATGTATGGCTGTATTAATAATAGATGCTCTTAAGGTCATAGAATTGTTCCTCTATGAAGGGTTTCTATTAATTTTATCATGGTGCATCTCATTTACATTTTCTTACCTCCATTATCTTTTTCCACCGTCTTACATTTTTAGCTACGTGGTTGTCACCATATTTGGAAATATTTTGCCAAGAAATATTTTTCAAGTAATTTCTTAAACATCACTTGCTTGTAATCCCCAAACACCAAAAGGTGAAGTAGGGGAATTGTGAATTTGAGGCCAGCCTAAGATACATAGCTAGAACCTAATTCAAAGCAAAAACAGAAACAAAAACAAACAACACAAAACATGCTAACAACAGAATTTTCTGGAAATGTCTGAGAATAATTTCCCTGGTCTCTTGTTGTGTGGGGGTGGGTAGAGAATTCCAGGGCTCTGGGCTACACAACTAGATTGCCTGATTTATTCAATGGGTCGGTGAATCTGTTAAATATTATGTTTGTGTTCTGTGATTTTCTTGTTCTTTGAATTTCTGTTTCAGCAGTTTCTGTGCTATAACTTCAAGTCCACTGTACCTTTCCACTGACAGGATATAATCTGCTTTTCAATTCATCAATCAAAAGGTATTCGAAATTACATTTTGTGTCTGCTTTCCAATTGATTCAGCTTCTCGTAACTATTTCATATTTCTCTTTAAGTTCTTGAACACACAGAACACATTTGTAACAACTTTCTGAAAGTTTCAGCTATCAAATTTATTTTATTCAGTAGAACATTTATTCACAACTTTTAAACATCTCATGTTTTAAAATTTATCTTTTGGATAATTTGAATACACACACACACACACACACACACACACACACACACACAGAGCCTGCTGACTCAATCTAGTGTTTTAGTGCTGCCTTTGTGTACATGTGTTTAGTACTGACCTTTTGGGATTGGACAATTTATCAGTGGGCTCCTTCCTGTAGGTGACTGATTATCCCTCAGCAGCCATTAATTACCTACAGCCCTGCATCTATGGGTGGGTTTTCCGAGCCATCCCCTCATTCTTGTGGGGATGTCAGCTGGTATTTTCATTGTGTGGATCTTGTTTAGACAACTGGTTAGGATTTTCTGATGCAGCTTCTCATCATATATAGAAGACGCTGCCTCACAGCAGACACCTTGGTCCTCCTTACATTCTTTCCTCCCCTCTTCCATGACATTCCTGAGCTTTAGGAGTAAGGTTTGAGTTGTAAACGTATCAACTGGAGTGGATTACCCCATAGTCAGGTTTTTTTTTTCATTTTTACTCGTTGGAGACATCTATAATGATCTTCCATCTTCTTTAACAAGCTTCTTTGATATTAGGTGAAAGATACACTTATCTCTGGGTATAGAGAGAGGTTTTTAAAATACAGTTGTGAATTAAACTAGTTTAAGAAAATGCCATTTTTTCCCCATGGCAGGGTCCATGATCTCACCAGTCATGGGTAGCTGGCTAGGTTTGCAGTACTAGGTGTATATTCTCTTCAGTTGCATTGTTCTTGAGTCTAATTATGTGGCTGTTTGATACCCTAAGACATAACTACTATTGCACCTTTATGAGTATTTTTCCATCTTGTTTATGATTGTGGTTCATAGGCTGTATAGATGGATTGGCGTAATTTTCCATTCCTGACAGCTAGTGCAGCCCTTTTGGATACTATGAGAGCCATTCCTCAGGGAGGAGGCTTCCAGGTCAGTCACAACTTTATTCCTGTGCCTGAAGTATTAATTTCCTCTAGCAATAGGGTCTTGCCACAATAGAGTCTTATTTTCAAGTTCTGGGAGGCAACCAAAGTCAAAAGCAATAGCCTACATTGTTTGGGAGTCTTTTGGAGTCCCATGCCAAACAGAAGAGAGGTGGCTCATGCCTGTGTCTTAGTTAGGGTTTCTAATGCTACAAAGAGACACCATGATCACGGCAAACCTTATAAAGGAAAACTTTGAGGTGGTGGCTTACAGTTCAGAGGTTCAGTCCATTACCGCCATGATGGGGAGCATGGTAGTGTGCAGGCAGATAAGGTACTAGCTACGTATTGATCAGAAGGCAACAGGAAGTAGACTGAGTATCACACTGAGTGAAGCTTGAGTGAAAAAACTTCAGAGTCCACCCTCTGAGCATCAAACTTCCTCTAATAAGGCCATGCCTACTTCAACAAGGCCATTCCTCCTAATAGTGCTACTCTCTTTGGGGACCATTTTCCTTCAAACCACTAGGTTTTTTTTGTTGTTGTTGTTGTTATGGCTCTTTAGGGGAGAATTTATCATCCCAAATGGTTTATCTCATTTGAAATGATTTATATATGAATACATTTACATATATTATTTATGCATTTTTAAATAAACACAAAATAACATTTCCCTATAGCTTTTTAAATAAGTCTAAATATTCTTTATACCTCTCCCCTCCCTTGCCCTCTGAATTGTCCTCACTCCCCCACTCCCATCTGAAGCTATCCCCAGCTATCTGTGTCCAATAATCACCAGATCTAGTGATATTTTCCCTAACACAGTTGGTCCCTTTTAACATTCCTGGTTTCTGTCATTACTCCAATGTCATATACTCACATCTAAAGATGAGACACAGAATCTGCCAATGAGGAAGAAAATGCAGGATGTATCTTCCTAGGTGTGGGTTTTTGTCAGCTCTGTGTTCTTTCCGTTTTTTTGAATCTCCCCACTTCTGAGTCACATCTGTCTGCTTTTTGGCATGTTCAAGAATTGTCACTAGCATTTTTGACTAGACCCATGTTTCTCTGACTTTGTTCTGGAAGAAAGTTAATCTGTGTGCAAACTAGTTTGATCATTTCAGGGCTTGTTTCTAGGTGGAAGGGAGGTTTGTGGTAGCCGCTCATCCAGAGGGAGTTTGACTGTACTGCTTCTTCATAACCCTCCTTGCATCTGTGGAGTTTGTGTGAGCTCAAGACAGGTGCAGATGCATGTAGATAGTTTGCTCAGTTGCTTTCTTTCCCTATGAGGTGATCTAAGAGATGCAAGTCTTAGGGGTGCTTTGATTTCAGTGTGGGTGCTCTGAGGTGGGTATCAACAAAGCCTTGGGGTCTCCCTCACACATGCATACAGTTCTCATTCTGTGTGTTGTTCCCTTCCTCACTTATATTCTTTTAGTTGCTTTCAGTTTCCTTGTTGAGCAACAGCCCCTGTTTATTAAGCCAATGAAACCTTATGGCTTTTTTTCACTTCCCTTCTGTCTGTGATAAAGAACATGTCAGAAGCTGAGAACATTTTCAAAGTTTCAGATCATTTGTTTCTCTTCTTTGTGAAATCTGAGTTTTGTGCTCTCCTGCAATACTGTAGGTCATGCTTACAAACACATTGATTTTTGCTAGAATTTACTAAAAAAGCAATAAACATATTTGGATTTTTTAAATTAAGAAACAATGCTGAACCAAAAAAAAAATCCCAAGCAAATAGAAGAAAAATCAAAGAAAAACACAAAAACACTTATAGAGATGATGCAGAGACATTGGTTTGTTTATTTTTATTTTATCTTATCATTTTTCTTCAGATGCCTGTTTGTTTTCCAATGAGAGAGAGGAATAAAGAGTGCGAATTTGGGTGGGAGGAAAGGTGAAGAATCCAATATGGGTTAAACAGTGGTTGTTAATGGAAGATAAACTGCAGGCTTTAGAACAGCTGGTACAGGAATAACTAGATGCTCATCATATTGAAGAATCAATCAGCCTTTGGAATTTTCCTGTATTTGTTGTTAAATGAAATCTAGTAATTGGAGAATAGTGACAGATCTAAGAGCTGTCAACAAGGTAATTCAACCTATGGGCCCTCTATAATCTGGAATTGCTCTGTCTTCTCTATTACCAAAAGAATGGCCTCTTATAGTTATTGATTTAAAAATTGTTTCTCTACTCTAACTTCACTAGAAAAGAACAGAGAAAAATCTGCCTTCACAGTGTCCACTTATTCTCAACCTATTAAGAGATACCAATACATTATCCTCCTACAGAGAATGCTTTATAGCCCCACCCTATGCCGATACTTTGTAAGTCAAAAATTGGAAATAATACGTTAAAAATTTCCTGAATCTGTAATTTACCTTATAATTCTGTTCAAAAGGCAGAATTATATGCTATTCTCATGGTATGAAGGGATTTTAAAGAACCTCTTAATATAATTACTGATTCACAATATGCAGAACGAGTTGTCTTTCATATTGAAACCAGTAAATTTATACCAGATGATACAAAATTGACTTCATTATTTATACAGGTTCATGATATAATTAGGAATAGGCTTTGTTCCATATATATAACACACATCTAATCCCACATGGGTCTGCCAGATCCTCTACCACAGGGTAATGCAGAAATTGATTGTTTATTGATTGGAGATGTGTTGAAAGACTCAGAATTTTATAAGAAACGTCCTGTCAATAGCAAAGGTTTAAAGAAAGAAGTTTTCTATTACATGGCAACAAGCTAAGGGGATTATAAAGAGATGTCCTACTTGCTCTTTCTATAACCAAACACTGCAACGTGCAGAGACTAACCCAAAAGGAATTTAAAAGAATAAAATCTAGCAGATGGATGTGTTATTCCACTTTGCAAAATTTGGAAAATTAGAATATGTATACCACACCATTGACACTTATTCAGGTTTTCAATGGGCAACTGCTTTGAGCTCAGAAAAGTCTGATTCAGTAATCACACATTTATTAGAAGTTATGGCCATCATGGGTATACCTTCACAAATAAAGACAAATAATGGTTCAG
Organism: Bramus lutescens; assembly: GCA_001685075.1. NCBI lineage: Eukaryota > Metazoa > Chordata > Mammalia > Rodentia > Cricetidae > Bramus > Bramus lutescens. The sequence continues at coordinate 79,402 of LOEQ01003586.1, read as the reverse complement.
CATATGTCTCTAAAAATGAAACACTTTTTTTGCTTATTATAATATAAAGCATATTACAGGTATACTACACAATCCTACNAGCTCAGAAAAGTCTGATTCAGTAATCACACATTTATTAGAAGTTATGGCCATCATGGGTATACCTTCACAAATAAAGACAAATAATGGTTCAGCATATGTCTCTAAAAATGAAACACTTTTTTTGCTTATTATAATATAAAGCATATTACAGGTATACTACACAATCCTACAGGTCAGGCAGTTATAGAAAGATCAAATCAAACTCTAAAGGATAAGTTAAACAAACAGAAAGGGATGGAAAATATTCCCAGAAATAGATTACATAATTCTTTATTCACCTTGAGTTTTTTTTAAAGGAACAATGGCAGCAGAGAGACATTGAATAATAGAAAAGTCTTCTGAATTAAATCAGCTGGTATGTTTTAAGGATGTGTTAACTTTACAATGGAAGCCAGGAGATGTGCTATGTTGGGGAAAGGGTTTTTCTCTTATTGCAACAGGAGAAGAAAAGTTATGGATACCATCAAAATTAATAAAGATTCAGTTTGAAAACAAAAAATCTCTTGAGAAAAAGAAATCATGGCTCATCCACAGAGTTGACAACCAATCAAGTGGTAAGAAAACTTCATAAGGGTTGGGGCAGGGTTCTCTTCTTGTCTTTGTGGGAAAATATTCATCTTCAAAAAGTTAAGAGACCCTTGACATCTGAATGCCTAAAGAAGAAAAGATAATTAATTATCCAGATAGGATCACCAAGCAAAGAGAATTATCACTTATGAGGACAAGTCATCTGAGGGTAAGAATCTCTGAATACTAATTAAAATAATAACCATGACTCACTTAAAATTCAAAGCTGGCTTTGGAGTTGAACACTGGCTCTGTCCTTCTCTAAATCCAAGCATGTTGTTAAAATAAAAATTCAGAGTTTCTATCTCATGTCAGGAGCCACGATATGGGACAGAAAGAAAAAAGAATTTAGAAAAAATTTTACTTTTCTTCATACCTATTTTCATCTCTACCATACCTTTCATTGAATATATATGTCTGTATAAGTAAAGTTTAAGTTTTCCACGATGAACAATGAATTTTCCTGCAACAATCTTTGAAGCTTCCAGGAAGAAGATGGGGGGGGGTCCCACATCAACAACTTCACTTGTTTGATTTGATATCCTGATTCTGATAGCACTACTATAAGACCTGTTTTGGGTACCAGCTGCTCAAGATGGTTCTAACTTGATTAGCTGAAATTGTGCACTTTTTTTCTTTTACAACGTTCTGCCCAGAACTCCAAATAGGAACCTCAGAAAAATCCAATCTAATACTTGGAGACTATTTGCAATTATACCAGACAGTAATCTTGGAACTTAACCATCATTTTACTTTCAGAGGATCCCATAGAAAGAACATCACTCTTGACAGCTGGAAGTAATTCTAGAAGATTATGACCCTTCTCCCAAAAAAGTTTGTCCTCAGGGATAGGGACATCATTTAGGGGTTGATTATAATTGTTATATAGCTTATTCACACTAATAATGTGAGTAATATAGTGAATGTTTGTGAGCTATTATTTATAGGCAATTTATATTGGTATAGATTCTTGTATACTGATACAAACTTAAATTTTATTGAACATGTTCTTATTATCATCTACAATATTTGTATACCTAGGCAAAGTTACTTTGTCATATTGTATGCATGCATGCTTCTACCACTGCTTAAGACATTTTGTATATTGATATAATTTTAGGATATATTTATCATGTTGCAATATACATTTCTACCTCTGATCAAGATACTTATACATTGTTTACATTTTGAGGTCATTGTCCTCATTTGTTGCACAGTTGTTTAAAGATTATTTGATTTTCTAATATGAAGCCCTAGTCTTTAAGTTATATAGGTATTGAGAATTATAGGTCAATAGTCATCCATGTTTATCATAGTTATAGTTAGACTAATCAGGTTCTTTAGATATATAGAGATTGTTGCACAGATAGGTAATCTTCAACCACTTCAAAGAGCTGTAGAATATGGCATTTAAATAACTTAGTGTTCTGTTGACATGAGATATTATTCCTCCTGGCAGTACAGATCTATTCCAGTGTTGAGCACCAAAGACACTTCACTTGGAGCTTGTTTCCTTCTTGGCAAAACTGGCCTTTGGACAAGGAACTGCCCATGCATTGACCACTGACAAAATGCATGATGTCTAGACAGGACAAGCAGGATATAAGAAAAAAGACTGTCAAATCTCGCCAAGACAGGGTAAGATGGTTTTGAAAATTTTCCTGCTTCTGAAAATGGTCTGTCAGTTACTCTAGACCTTAGCCAAAGTTGGTTTCTCCAACAATGCAAATGAGACTTTGGGTGATTGCCCAGGTAGTCAGTTGTCTCTGTCATTTGTTGCACATTTTGTAAGTTGCTTTATTGCACTTCTTACTTACTCAAGTAATATTATTTCCCTTCTCAGGTCTTTGATGGGGTTGAAGACTAGATAGCTGTAGTTGCTTTCCTCTCATGACTTGGCCAAGTTAATTATAGTACAAGATTTAAACTCCCTAGGATAGGATAATTATTGAAACATTTATCACATGTTTCTTGCTTGATATTGTTNAAGATACTTATACATTGTTTACATTTTGAGGTCATTGTCCTCATTTGTTGCACAGTTGTTTAAAGATTATTTGATTTTCTAATATGAAGCCCTAGTCTTTAAGTTATATAGGTATTGAGAATTATAGGTCAATAGTCATCCATGTTTATCATAGTTATAGTTAGACTAATCAGGTTCTTTAGATATATAGAGATTGTTGCACAGATAGGTAATCTTCAACCACTTCAAAGAGCTGTAGAATATGGCATTTAAATAACTTAGTGTTCTGTTGACATGAGATATTATTCCTCCTGGCAGTACAGATCTATTCCAGTGTTGAGCACCAAAGACACTTCACTTGGAGCTTGTTTCCTTCTTGGCAAAACTGGCCTTTGGACAAGGAACTGCCCATGCATTGACCACTGACAAAATGCATGATGTCTAGACAGGACAAGCAGGATATAAGAAAAAAGACTGTCAAATCTCGCCAAGACAGGGTAAGATGGTTTTGAAAATTTTCCTGCTTCTGAAAATGGTCTGTCAGTTACTCTAGACCTTAGCCAAAGTTGGTTTCTCCAACAATGCAAATGAGACTTTGGGTGATTGCCCAGGTAGTCAGTTGTCTCTGTCATTTGTTGCACATTTTGTAAGTTGCTTTATTGCACTTCTTACTTACTCAAGTAATATTATTTCCCTTCTCAGGTCTTTGATGGGGTTGAAGACTAGATAGCTGTAGTTGCTTTCCTCTCATGACTTGGCCAAGTTAATTATAGTACAAGATTTAAACTCCCTAGGATAGGATAATTATTGAAACATTTATCACATGTTTCTTGCTTGATATTGTTTATGCTGGTTGTAATTCTAATTTTTATAACTGATATTTGTTCTTATTGTATATAATTTTGTATTAGGCTTAAAACTTTCTTATTTAAACAAAAGGGGAGGTGCTGTAGGAATTCCTACAGCCAGTAGCCTATAAGTTACCCACCCACTTGGGTGTGGCCTCTTATAGCATAAATGCCAATGTAAAGCATGGGTCTGCTCTCTCTTGCAGTGGCATGATTTGGTTTCCCATTTGTGCAGAGGATTGTGATCTGTGAGTCTACCCCTAAATAAATAATAACCCTTTATTATACTCAATTCTGAGCTAGTGTGATCTAGCTAAATTTCTTTTTAGAGTCCTTCTTTATATATACACATACATATATACATATATATGTACACATGTACATATATACACATATACATATATGGATACATATGTATACACACATACACACACACCACACACACAGGTGTATATATATATATATGATAGAGAGAGAGATTGATTTTACACTGCTTACCTTTCTATTGTGAAACAAAATTTTCCTGAAGAATCTGTGTTATGGATTAGACTTCTTAATAGTGGGTATAATTGTTTAGATGTTTAGATATAATCTTTTCCAGATAGATTCACACTTTAATTTTATGAATCCACAACATTTGAATTGAAATGTTAACTGTCATAGATTCCTCGGTCACTCATTTGCAACCATTCCTGTTGCTTCCTTAGGTGATTGGTTTTGTCCTTTTGAAAATGGTACAGTTTCAGCTCTCAGGGAATGATGCCATCCTTCCCCCTCCCCTCTTCCCCAAATACAGAAGAACAAGGTCTTTCATTGCTTTCAGGAGAGTTTGCCTTCTTAAGCCACGGAAAGCTCCTCTGTCTGAGAAAAATTTGGAAATATTTATGACTGCCCCAGAAACTATTTTCCATACTCGGGAAGATGTAACTTTGCATGAGTATCTATGGTTTGGGGTTTTTATCATCAGCATTTCTGGAAGCAGGAAGTTTCAAGTCCAAATTGTCAACAAGATCTTATTGATAGCCTACTGTGCATTGGGTAAATGTCATCTTTGGATGAGTTGTACTTTCTCATTGGTCAAGCAACTGGCACTCCTTGATGAATGATTTAGACAAGTAATCAGAGCCCAGTGTTCTCTAATAGAAGTGTCTATGAGTCTGGTAGGTCTCATAGATGTGGAAGGAGACCTACAGAAGAGGTGGATCCTGGAGGAAAATGATGTCACTGCTGCCTGAGAGGTAGACTATAGCAAACTATTACAAGTTTTTATTTCAGCTGGTTTTCAGCTAGTTTTGCCTTTCATCCGACAGGCATGGTCTGACAACTCACCCAATACTGATTGATAGTGCCTGAAATGAAGATGGAATAAAATACTAGATCACTTTTTTCATTATACCCATGTACTTTCTCAGAACGCAGAGTACTTCCTAGACATCTTTTCTGGAACTGCAATGCATAGGTCTGATTTATGGTAGGACAAGATACAGCCTAAATGATAGGCCCCATCTGAATCTACTCTGTTACCTTAAAAGGAACCTCACATGTTTATCACAGTCTTTCAAACATATTTTTAAAATTATATGTATTTGTGTGTCTGTATGTGAGTACGTGCACATAATTGCAGGTAACCATGGAAACCAGAGGATCTCCAGGAGCTGAAGTGGCAGCCATTGATGAGCCAACTGAAATGTGTGCTAGGTATAAAACTTGGGTCCTCTGCAAGAGCAATATGTGCTTTTAACCAATGAGCCATCTCTCTGACCCCTTGTTTATTATGTTCTTATAGATTAGGCTGAAAGTGTTTTCAAATGCTAGTTCTCATTTCTCTATAAGGTCTTGCTTGCCCAAAGTGTTCAGAAGGTATATTCCTTCACCCCTGTATGGAAATGAAGCTTCTAGTAGTCTGCTGGACTGTCCTCCGTCTAATTTTTTGTAAACAAAAGACTGTAACTGCTGCCTGTCAATAGACATACACTCTACAGTTTCACCTTTGAATTGAATACTAGTAATATTGATATGGGTCTACATCTGATTTTACTAGTTAAATCTTCCATGGACTCTATTTGCTATTTAAATATTTGCTTTCTATCCTTTCTCACAGGTTTCATTTGGTCCTGTCAAAAAATAAAGGTAATTTTTTATGGAAGGGATATTTTTATGAGATGAAAAGTTAGACCAGTTTGGTATTTTTAACTTTTTTCATTAAAACATAGTGTGAAGAATACATGTTATATCACAATATAGTACAGAGACACTTACACACACACGACCCCCCCACATGCTTACACATAGGTGAAACATAGTCTATTAAACTACACTGTACTTAACTTACTAGCTGGAACACCCTTAAATATTTTACCATCTGTTTCATTATCAAACTCCTCTGTTCTATAAAATGATAAATGGTTGTTCCTTTTTAAAAAAAAAACAAAAAAAAACAAAAAAAAACCAGCACTTGCCTAGACCTCTTTCCAGGTTCCTTATCCAATGGTGAGAAACTGTAAGTCTGTGGCAAAGGGCTCAGTTTTTCCTTTCATTTACCACATTACTCATCATTGCAAAGTCTTTATGACATAACATTTGCGTCTGGGCCATTAAAGTGTGCTGTTCAGTGGCAGTTAGTGCATTCGTGGTGTGGAGAAAATGTGACGACTGCCAAAGGACCTCTGGTTACCGCCTTGTAAGCAAACCCTTTCCTAAGCACATGGTAGTTTACTTTCACAATGCCTTCTTCCAGCTCGCCCCCACTGTTTCCACTCAAGCTTCATTTTCTTTATCAGGGATTGAAAGGATTCCAAAGCAGCTCATAACTACATCTTGGAAGGAGAACTGAGTAGCATGCAGTCCTCTGGATAATGTGCGGCTAAACAAGCGAGCTGGTCATAAAGCTCGAGCCTAGATGTGGTGTGTCCATGGATTCTTCCTGGAACACCACGAGCACTCAGAAACATGAGGACATGTGTCTGAGGAACGGAATGCTCCTTGATTTCAATTCCTCACCCGAGCTGAGGGGATCAAAGCCCCTCTTAAAGGAACGCAGAACCTGCCTTTTGTTCGTCATAGCTGTCGCCATTGTGTCTGATACTCAGACACAGTCTTCCTAGAGACTGAAGACTCTGGTAAGGAATTTGTGCAGTGTCAAAACAAAGCCACATCCTGGTTTCTCTGATGGTAAATGCTGGTGGATTAGGCTCCCTGATAAGGGGTTGAAATGCATGATTTTATCTAATCCATAGTGGGGAGACCAGTTATGATTTTACTTTTCAGATTGCTATGTGTAATATGTTAAATACTAGTCATGGTACATAAGAGTTTGAGTTTTCTTTTCTTCTTGACAAATAGAGGCAAAATGGCTGTTCTCTTTGCATCTCTAGACTACATTCTCTGCCACATACTATGAGTTCAATGTTAGTTTCCATAGCTTCTTATGGATGCCAGACTTTATTTGAACTTAAAATTTGATGCTTTGCTGGGACTCAAAAGAGAAAACGTGATTTACATCAAAAGGAAATTGTTTCTATTCTAGTTGTTCTGAACTCTTAGAAGCAGTAACTTAAAAAAAAAGATTTATCTGTTTTTCATGTGTGAGAGTATTTTCCTGGCACAAATAGCTGTTGCACCATATATANATATATGCCTGCAGAAGTTAGGAGCAGCCATTGGCTCTCCTAGTTCTGAATTTATATACATGCCTGTGAGTCTAAGCAGGTGCTGGGAACCAAACAAGGACTTTTAACCATGACTTCACCTCTCTTGTCAAGAAATAGTAACTTTTTAAATTTCATCTCAATTTATTGGTAGCATATAAACAGCTTGTGCCAATCCATTCCATTTTCATATGGTAATGCAACTGTGTGTGCTTGAAAACACAAAACCCATACGCGCTTTCCTCTCGGTGTCTTCTGGATGCGAGGGGCAGTTCAATTTTCCTTTTCTACACAGAATCAAAATTCCTGGCTTAAGGAATGAATATGATGTCATAAATTTCACTTGCCTTCCAGAATATTACTCCTGCAGAAGACAGTTTCATGCTTGTTACCTGCAAAAGTCATTAAATAAATATGTCTCATTCTGAAGGTTGGGTTTGTCACCAGCTTTTCTGGGAGGTCTCACCCATTTTTCATAAAACAAGCAGAACTTTGAGACCATTTGCTAGTTAATGATGTTGCTTGCTTTTAGTCTTCTTTATCTGTCCAATAATGCTGAACTGAGCAGAACTGTCTGTGATTCTCATGAAACCCCTTTGACCTGAATATGCTAGAGCCTACAGCTCATCTGGAAGTTTTGCCAGACTGGCTCCATTTAAAACACTTTTTTATAATTATTATGTCAGTGGATATTTATTACACGTGCTTTAATGTGGATAAGTAGAAAATACAGAGGAGAAAAATAACTTATAACCCTACTAAGAAGAGTTATGGCAATGCCCCAAAAGTCTTGACATAGTCCCTTTTCAGCTAGACTTATTACTGTGTTGGTATACTGTTCTGCCACTGTTGGGAATTTTGAATGTCGTAAGGAAGAATCCTGATATGTGCTGTGGTAAGGTATTCCCTTATCAGAAATCAATGTGAGTATTAAAATATTGCTTGTCAAAGCACATGGTAAGCAATAGTAGCCAATATTACCATACACTAATTAGAGCAAGGGTTCTCATTCTCTATCTTTGCAGCCCCTTTTCATCTGAGACATTCTGACAAAACCCTGGGTATGTAGATATATAAACAAGTATACAAATAAGTATTTGCTGATAATAGTCATTAAGAAATTTATTTGAAAACTAGTTGGCATACATATAATTTTAATCATTTAATAAAACTAAAAGCAAATTTATATAGTAAGGAGGATGGGTATGTTTGTAGAGTTTTGCATAAAGAAGTATGTAAAAATTAAATATTGGCTATGTAATTGATACTACAGGATGTAGAGCATCATTTGTGTTCTTCAAAGTTTACCAATTGTTTGACTTTATAAATATCAATGATAAGACTCTTGTTTTGCTTAAATAGATAGTTTGAAATGGCAGAAGTATGTTTAAGGTAAGAAATTTTAGAAGTTGTTGGAAATTCTTGTCCAATTCTAAACAAAAATTCAATTAATGACTTTGAAATGAAATTCAAGAATTCAAACAGCACTTTAAAATTTAATTTGTTATTGTTTTTCAGAATTTCATACTTGAATATTGTATTTACATCATCTTACTTCTTTCTCCCAATCCAGTTCTTCCTGTGTTCCCCTAACTCTCTCTCCAATGCATGACCTCTTCCTCTTTAAATATTACTGACTCACTTTGACATTCTCTCTCTCTCCCTCCCCCCTCTCTCCCTCCCTCCTTCTCTCTCTTTCTCTCCCTCCCTCCCTCTCTCTCTCTCCCTCTCTTTCTCTCTCTCTCTCTCTCTCTCTCTCTCTCTCTCTCTCTCTCTCTCCTTTTTGCTGAGTCCATCTAGTTGTTCTTTTGTCCATACACTTAATGATGCCTGTTTGGGATTAGGGAACCTATCAGCAAGTTCATCCCTGGAGAAAACCATTTCTCCTTCTCTCAACAGCCATTGATTGCCTGCCGCTCTTTGTTGTGTGGGAATTTGTGAGAGTTCCCCCATTCTCATTGACATGTTGGTTGGTATTGTCATTATGCAGGCCTTATTCAGGAAACCATACTGATATGGTTTCGTAGGTGTCACAAAAATTCTAAAACAATCCAGTCTAAACATATGCCGGGGAATGATGGTAAGGGAATAGGTATGATAGTCCTCGTTTTCTGTAAATAAACTATTGTTTCTCAGAAAACAAACTGAAGAGTAAGAACACTGTAATTCATAACCTAAAAGAGTCTCAAATCCGAGTCTGGCTCTTTCAGGCGTGGTTTGTTGGCACTGCATGAGATGACAGCATACACAGTGCAAAGTGCACATGCTGTTCTGTTCAGAGTGAAGCTGCAATGGAGCCATGTGATGCAACACAGGCGAGGCCTGCCAGAAACACCTGGATTTATTACATGTTTGCTTCAGAATTAATTTTTGGTAATTGCCTCCTTAGAAACTTTTTCTGTAACTAAAATTATCAGGAGTCACTGTCTAAGAAATTGGGAGCTTGAGAAAACAGTGCACTATGAGAAGATGAGAGAGAACTCCAAAAACTGCTTCACTCTTGGCCAACTCATAGATTGCCTTCAGGAAACCAAAATGCTACGGACTGGGAGACAGACACCCAGGAAGAAGGGAAGCCAGGCAAATTATCCTGGACAATCTCGTGGATGTCCTGCCTGTATATACTTGGTTCAACTCTGAAAACAAGAGCTGAAGCAACTCCCCTGTGTTACAGAACTGTGTGCAACCATAGAAAACAAATGTGTTATCGTTCAATTTTCAATTCCTTCCAACAGAAGAACAAAACTCACATGTCTATTGCTTGACTCTTAATGGCTGCACGTTGTATCATATCCTCTACTTTGATCCAAACCAGAGAACTGGAAATTATGTCGGAAGCATTTGTTCCTTGACTATTATCAAGACATCTGTAATTCTAAACCAGCTCCCCTTCTAATTATGTCTTCCATGATCTCCTATGACAGACACACTACTTTCAAATCTATTTCTTCACTGATAGGTGTTCAATGGCCAATATGTACAGTACCTGGACATTATCCATCTAGGAAATGATTTTAGAACACCCATTTTATTGAATATTATTATGTAGAATGTGAGTCCTGAAAGGTCTTACATTCATTCTCATGGTACTTACATGGTCTGGAGGTCATAATATTTCCTTGAATATGAAAGTGTGACTCTGAGTTATCATGGAGCTGGTTAGAAATTGGAACAAGGTGTTTCAACTTCTTGAAACAAAGGGGGAAATGGTACACAGATAAAGTAATAATCATTAAACTAGTGTGGTGTCTGCAATAACTGAGGAATTGACCCACACAATTAACATTGCTGCCAGGTACCTCATATATACATCAAGCAAAAATTTTTGCTGAACACTTTGTATATATTAACTTATTTGATCTTAACCCAACATACAAGCCACATACTCTTATTATTTCAATTCTGTAGATGTAGAACTTAAAATTAAAAATGTTAAAGCTTTATCAGTAGAGGAGCTTGGATTCAGTTTCATAGTCTGTGAAGCAAGACCCTCATGTTTAAATCAATGATATTCTACTTCATTTCACTGGAACTAAACAAATGGTAGAAAATAGGCAAGTAATTTTTTTTAATGCCATGAGTGTCTACATAATGAAATTGTAAGTGCTTCCACAAATGAGTTCACAATGAAGCAGATGCTCATGTGTACAAAGGACAGGACCTGCAGTCATGGTCGCACAGTTGTCCAGTAAGAGACAAGAGACAAGAGAAAAACCTCAGAAGCCTCTGAGGTCTCAGCCACCAGTAAGAGTTATGCTAGTACCTGTGTGGTAACAGAGATTGCTCCCATGCAACAATCTAATAGCTTTACTATTCAGGTGGAGCCGGGAAGGCTAAGTAATTCTGGGAGTTTCTTTATCCCTTTCTATTTATTCCTAATACTCAACCCTTATATTGTCTCTTTATGACTGCCCTTCCCATAAGATTTTGGGCTTTTCAAGCCTCCATATTCACAGGAGGTTCACATAAATCTCTGTCTCTCTATATAACTAAATCCCACTGTTTCTCTTGTTTGGAGAGTCCTAACTTATACACCATTGTTAGCCAGATCAGTGTAGAAGGTTTCTATGCTTTCTTTCCAGTACCTCCACTTCCATTCTCTATTCATATCCCTCAGCCACCTTCCATCTCACCAATCCAGCCAAATTGTTCTTGGAGAGCCTACTAATAACTTTTCCTTTGATGGCAATGTATTTAATAGTTATTAGCCATCGTGGTTATTAGTTGATGTACAACACTTTTAAGGCAAAGTGCTAACATGTATGCCTGCATTCTAAACCCTACAGTTTATGAATAGGTGGGTTCGCATGGCAGAAATGAATTTTCAGTTTGGTAAGGATTTGGGCATGGAGAGGACATTTGCGATTATTCAGTGTTGGATCAATGCCATCAAAGGAGTTCTAATCTGAGGAAATAAGACTACAAGATTCAGGAGAAAGAAACATAAATAGGTAGGTAGATTATATATATTATATAGTTATGTGTTTGTGTGTAAACATAGATATAGATGGTAAATAAAGAAATGATAGATAGTAGATAGGCAGACAGACAGATAGACAGATAGATAGATAGATGAATGGACTAGAAGGAAAGCAGAAGAAACTGTACCGCTGACCCTGGTTTTCAAACAATGGCATTTATCTTTAATGTCTAGCTCTCAGAACTGTAAAGCTCTAAGTTTCCTATTGATTTTCCAAAACAGCATATTTGCTTCATTTTAGTAGAAAATGCTCATTAGTATTGTTTTTAAAAATTAACCTTTATATTTTAGTAGTTACCAGACTTCTAAATTTACAAAACTAGTCAGTCTAGAGTGTTCTTACACCCTTCCAACTTTCTATTTCAGTATCACACACGGGCACAGTACATTTGCCACAACTGGTGAGTCGATGCTGATAAGGTTTCCTTAGTAAAAATTTATGCTTTCAGACTCCTATTGCACCTGATGTTATTTAGGTTTCTGTCTAGTATGCTGTGTTACACTGAATTGTTTCTTCTTTGGCTCCTGCTGGCTGTAATAGTTTTGAAGGTTTTCTGTGTCTGATAACATTGGATGTTTTGAAGACCAGTGAAGTATTTGTTTTGATTGATCAGATGTTTACTTATAGGATAATAGGTAATAAGGTTGTGGGCTAGGGGATTTGGGGTCTTAGGTTGTGAGTTTTAAATTAAATGACTATCTGGATATGGTGACAATGAACCTATAATTCCAGAACATGGGAGGTTAAGACGGGAGGATTCCCACAAGTTTGTGGTCAATCTAAGATACATAGTGAGACCCATAAAAAAACAAACACTAAATAAAACAACAACAAAAGAAGAACGGAAGGAAAGATCCTATTGGGCCATTCCCATTCCATCCTGCTAAGAACATACCCTAACACCATGGCTATTGTAGATAAGCACACTGGTCACCCGGCCAAGGGAGTGCTTGTCACAGCTCTCCACTTTCAAGTTGTTTACCTCCCTGTTCCTATTCCCTCTTGGGAAGGAAGGCATTATGCACACACCACACTCAAGGACTGAATTTTCCTGGTAGAATGTGTCTGAATTTTATGTTTAGCAGATTCTTTACACCTCCACTAAGTGTCTAGAATTGAAAATGTCTGTAACTAGTGTCACCCACCCACCCTACGTGTCCTTGATGTCCTAGCCAAATCTCTCACTGAAGCACTCACAAGGCCAGGGAACAGAAACTCCACCCTTGTATACACTTGGTCAGAAAGTGTGAAAGTCATGCCTAACCTTCTTCCAGGCTCCAGTTGTAGCATGTAAGCATTAGCTCTGCAAGCAAAAAGCCATTCCTTTTCATCTAGAATGCTCATCAGAATGATTGCAGTGCCTCTCTGATGAGCTGCTCTCCTTCTTCCTGCCCTCACCACTGGCCATTCTGAAGTCACTCCTCATGCAGTTATGTGACTCAACCCTGCTCCTCTCTCAGGTATTTGCTCCAAAGACTCCTTCTTCAGGAGTCTCTCATGGATACTGTATATGAAATTTTACTACACCTGGCTCTTCAGAGACAGCTTCGTGTTTTTAATTGTTTTGTTTCCTGTTGACAGTTGCCACCATCAGCATAGGATACATGTGACTTGTTTGTCCAGTCTGTCACCTTTTATATCATCTGTCGTGTGGGAGAAGGGAGCTTGCTCATGTCACATGTGCAGAAACTAGAGCAGTATCTGGTACACAGTAGGCGCTTTTGATGAATGACTGAATCAGACAATAACAGAGTCAGAGAATGTTTTCCATCTGGTTCTGATGAATTTTATCCCCATACCCTTTCATCAAAATCTACTTAATTTCTATTCATCACTCATCCTAACTACTCGGATGACACATAAGGAGAGTAATTTGACATCGGAATCAAGTAAGTGACAGACAGAGGCTCACAGCATGAACTGTTCATATGGTCTTATGAGGTTTTAAAAAACTAAATTCTAATGAGTTACTTCATTTTCACATTGCTTTTGTCAGGGCCTTGTACTATTTATCACCCTTGAGTGCAAATCACATAGTTTGACCAAGGAATAAAGCCAAAATTAATTTTCTTTTATAATTGGAATTTTCAAGCATTGTATTAGCTATGAGTTCGGTGGGTTCCAGAGTTCAGGATGCTGCAGGCAGCTTCCTCTTCCTTGTCTTTCAGCTTTGCTCTTCTCTCCACTGTCTTAATCTTTATGTAATAATTCACATGCTACAGCATGGATGGCTCTTAGCTTACATGGCCTTCCATGTTTAAGATCCCTGAATATAAGAAAAAGATTTTATTTTTCTGTTCATCTTCTTATAAAAACTTAAAAAAGAACTTTGGTATAACTTTTTCTTTGTATGTCTAACTAGCTGAAATGCTCAGATTGGCCCGTCTGGATGTCCTTCCAACTCCACAGAAAGAGCCTATTGGCATCTATACCAGACAATACAAGACAGTTCCTGGATGCTAGACAGGAAAACCCAAAATGAATCATTTACTGTACAGACTGGGGAGATTGCTCAGAAGTTAAATCAAACAGTACATTCTGGTTCTCAGTAAAGTTTTTGCCAAGGGGTAACAAGAAGCAAAGTAACGTTGGGGAATTCAAATAATGGCCACAAGTCATGGGAGAGAGCTGAAAAAACATGGCAGGTTTTCGGTGAAGTATTTATCTCACTTTCTATAGTTATCTTTAAAATTCTTTAAAACACATTAGAGCTTTAAAATGAAAGACAATAATACTTTTCTTAACGCATTGCAGGTCACAACATAAATTTCAGCATCAAAAGGTTAAAATAGAGATCATGAACTTTTGACTGAAAGCTTCAGTTTTTGCTACAATTTTAATCATGCCTACAGTACTTTAGGGATTGTGACATCATCTGGCTCCTTTATGATTCATGAAGCTTTCTGAGTGGGGGTAGTTCAGAATCTCTCCCATTTCTTGGGGAGGACAGAAGAGCAATATTGGAAGACACGTATTTCTCTATGCTATAAAAACCTATATCATGCAGTCACCGCGAATGCATGAGATGTCACTTTTTCTTAGTCCTTCTCTTCTGTGCACATTGTACCTCAGGATGACAACTTGTCACCTGAAAATGACACCTGTGACTGGACAGCCACCTGCCCTTCTGAGTGGGAGGTTTTCTTATGCAGCTGCACTTGTGTGCCCAGCATCTCTATGGACCTCAAAAATCTCTTTTCATTGAACCCAATGGATTAAAATCAAGTGTACAATCCCTCACTTTCTGCTGCTGTCATTTACTTTACATATTAGCCACGAGTCAATATGGCACAGAGAGGCCTAGGTATCTTCCCCACCCATAGCTGCATAACCTTGGACAAGGCCTTTAACTGCCCTGAGCTCCAGTTTGTTTTTGAATAAATGAGGTGGATTTGGATAGTTCTTTCCATCTTTAAATGCTTTGCAGTTAGAGCACTACATGGCCCTTCATTGTGTTACCAATTTTATGTTTTCACATATTTTTCTACTTTACATTCGATCCAATTTAGGGTATACACAAAGAATGGTGTCAGAAATGTCATTTTGGCACTTTCTACATTCTTTTTATCTTTTCTCCTAAATTGATTTTGAATGCCAAATTGAATAATTGTTTTCACAAATGTTATGTGTGCTTTTCTTGATATTCTGCTTCACATATGTTTTACAAAATTTATGCATGATGCAATAATTTTAATGAGTTTCTTCATTTTAAAAGAAAACATTTACAGCCATAGCGTTCAGTTCTTTTTCTTTGCTTTGGGGAGGCCCAGGCTAAGTATAGTCCTGGTTTAGTTTTCATGGCTCTTGTTCTTCATTGACCAAGATCATCTTCTAAAAAACAGCTGAGATATTTTTCAGGGTGACTCTCAGGTCAAGTTGAAGTGTCAAACTTAGAGTGGCCTTTGTAAGGCCAAGTAGATGCATGCAATGGCTCTACTTCATCCAGGGAGATCTCAGTGGCTAGAACACAGCCCTTAGGGACTTTTGAAATGTCAGCTGGGGATAAAAGGGAAAGTTGAGCTAAAAGAAATAGTCATGCTACCTTATTTTACTGGTGAGTAAATACATGACTGTACTGAGAAGGTATGCGTTTGCCTGAACAGCTACATTGGCCATACTCTGTCCCACAATACAGTAAGTTCATCATAGCCCATACAGAGAAGCAAAGGTGTCAATTACTTTCAATAGGCTCTATGTTCATATCTAGAAGAGTTCAAAATGAAGACTCACAGCAACAGGGGTATTTATAAAGGCTGGGGAACCTCAGAGAGTCTGCTCTAAGGAAGATGGAGTTCTTCTTTTGTTAGATGATATTCATATAAGGTCAAGTATGAGTGCTTAGGGAATCATTTCCCAGCTCAGGAAATATTTGGAACGGATGATGTTGGCTCTGTCACTTCAAAAGTCATTGCCTCACTTACCCTTTTCACACCATTCTCCTTTGAGTATTCTATGTCCAGTGAGTATGTCCATCCTTCAACTTTGAAGCATATTCACATAGACACCGTATAGTGGTTGGAATCAGCCAGAAAGGCAAACTATGAAGTTTTGTTTAAATTCCTGACATGATAAAAAATGTATTAGGGAAAGATCCTCCTTAAATGAAACATGCCATTATTCATGTTAAATTAGAAAATACTCTTTAGAGATTTTTAAGGCTACAGTGCATTTATATGGGATTCGTACAAGGATGCTGCTGGATTGAGAAAGGAGTGAAGTGACGGAGGTGCAAAGTGCAAAGAAAGTCAGCAGTTAAGTGTTAAAATGTGGTAAAAATATACACAAAGATATGCAAAATGTGTCTGTGCACATTTTGATAAAAACATTCTTGAAAGTAGTATATTAATAAGCCATTTGGAGCATGAACTAGACTTAACTAACTTAAACTTCTAATTTCTCCTCTTTCATGGAACGTGGGCAGAAATTAACTGTAGGGTACTTTATTGCTAATAGAATGTGGAGTTGGACCTGTGATGGGGGCAGACATAAAGGGGCTGCCTTTCCGTTATTTTCCAACTCCATGGTTGTCTTCTCTAAATTTAAAAGTTTAAATGAACAAGTAAAAAGGAATAGCATAAAGTTAACCTGGATTAGGGCCCACTGGATTATTTATTTGTAATTATGTTTTTAGCCATTGATAATGTTTACCTTTTCTCACAATGTCACATATTTTGGTTCTCATTTGAACTTTGAGAGTCCAACTTACAAAATACCTATTGGCACTTGATCTATGTCTTATATTTTCTATTGCTTTGATAAAATATTATGACCAAAAGCAACTTGGGAGGCAAAATATTTATTTCAGCTTCATAGCTCCATGTCACAGTCCATCACCGAGGGAAGTCAGAGCAGGAACCTGATGATAAGAACTGAAGCAGAGGCCCCAGGAGGAACGTGCTGCTTAATGCCTTGCTCTCCATGGTTTACTTAGCCTACTTTCTTATATACCATGTCTCAATAGGCAGGTCCCTCCTACATCAAACACTAATTGACAAAATACACTACAAGTTTGTCTACAGGCCAATATGGTGGAGGAATTTTCTCAGTTGAGGATCTGTCTTCCCAGATGACTTTAGCTCATGTCAAGACAACATAAAACTAGCTAGCACTCAAGACAAACACAATCCGTTAATGACTTTTTCATCTTTCCAACCCTCTCTGCTCAAGTTTTACATGAATTTCTACTTTTATTTTGTTATCAACCATTATTTTACCTAAAATTGACTTCTAGTGCTCTTAACATTTAAGTTGACCTTGATTTTTCTGTATTTGGATATGGGGCACGTAGCTGTGCTCACAGTGGAAAAAGGTCTGGACTTGGAGCAGAAAGGTATGAGCTCATGAACCAGATGTGTTACCTTGCAAAGTTTATGCTTCTTACTGTGTCCGTATGTGAATACTGGAGTAGATAAATTATATGTATATGTATACTTATACAGTACACATGCATGTGTGTTTTGTCATCTTTCAAAAGCTAAAAATTACAAAATTTGTCATTATCATATAAAGGCTTTTTATTTCAGTTTCTTCATTAAAAACTTGCCATTGTATTATTGTCTTTCCTCAAATTCAAAAGAATTCCTCTAAGTATTTACAATAAATTCTAGCCATAGTTCTTCTTATTTGTTTGTTTGTTTTTGGCATTTACTCGCATTTCTGTGACATCATTTCTGAAATAATAAAATTATTAGCTCTGTCTCACATCCCACACCTGGAACAAAATCCCAAGGAAATACAGGGACAGTGGTCATAGGGCCACCCACTGATGAATCTGGAGAGGCCCTCCTGTAGGCTCTTCAGGTCTAGAAGACTGAGAACAAAAGCTGAAGGAGATTCAGGAAATAAGTTGTTGCCTTCTTGGTGATAGAGTTGCCATTATGAGAACACCAATGAAGAACATGGGTCTGAAGAGGGGATCTCTGGTTTCGCCATCTAGTTCTCCATTACAGCTGGGACTCATAATGTCTTCCCTTCCAGCCTCCTACTGTCAGAGTCCTTCTTGTCTTGGTGTCACCATAGTGACAATAGAACCAATTAAGGGAGGACTGGGGTGTGTTTACATGGAGACAGGTGCATCAGCACTTTATCTCAAAGGTCTGAACAGCTTTGTCAACAATCTTGTGTATTGAAATGGTGTGGGAGGTCCTTCTATGTGTTGATTTTATTAATGAATAAAGAAAACTGGCTTGGCCTATAGCAAGGGAGGAAGAAGGCACAGAGAGACGCCATGGAGCCACCGATGGAGATAGATGTGCTGAAATTTTGCTGGTAGGTCATGACCTCGTGGTGATATACAGATTAAAAGAAATGGGTTAAATTAAGATGTAAGAGGTAGCCAATAAGAAGCTAGAGCTAATGGGCCAAGCAGTGTTTTGATTAATACAGTGTCTGTATGATTATTTCACTTTACTATCTTTGTAGTCAGAGAAATAGAGCAGCACACCCAGACTCCACACATCTGCCTTCCTCCCATCCTAGCCTTCCCTCAGAACCAGTTCTGTAGCATTGTAGCTCTTGGTCCCACAGCGCCCTTGCAGCACAGTGCCAGCTCCACTTCTGGTAGCAAGGCCAAAGTCACTGAGCTCAGCATTGCCCTCTGCATCTTGCAGGATGTTTTGGGGCTTCAGGTCCTGATGGATGATACCATGGTCATGGTAGTACCTGAAGGCTGACACTAGCTGTCTGAATATTTTCTGTGCCTTTTCCTCATTCAGCCTGCCTTCTTCCTTTACTTTACTAGCTGGTACGGATTTCCTCCCGGTGCATATTCTGTAATGATGTACAAATATTTCGCTGTTGTTAAAGCCTGGAAATGGCAAGTGATGTGTGGATGTTGAACAGTTTCCAGTACTGCCACCTCTGCCATAATTAGGTGCAGGGGTTTCTTGAGATTCTCTACCACTTTTATTGTGATGGGCATGGAATTGAGGCAATGGTAGACCAGTTTCACAGAGCCAAATCCATCCTGGCCAACAGTGCACAGCACTTTAAACTGTCTGTTTAGGCCCCCCTTTCAGGGTAAGCAGGCCATGAGGCTTAATGTTCACTGGCCTAATGTCCAGAAAGGTTGCACCAAAACCTCAAACAGCTAAAATGAAGATACCTGTGAAGGAGTCCCACAGATCACCCAAATTAGCTCCCTGGTCTGTTGGGACAGAAATGCAGCCCAGCCTACAATCATTCTTCCATCACTCATTCTTCCATCTCCGTTGCTGTTTGTGAGGTCAGAGCAAGAAATGGACCGATTGCAGCAGGCTATAGCCTACACTGACTGTCTCCATGTTGGGCCATGGGCTCCTTTCCCCTCGTATGAAATGCAACTAGCGTCCCCCAGCTTCTGCTTCAGTGGATCAAAGAGACAGACAGATGCTTGCTTGTTTAGAGATTCCAACCAGCACAGTGGCAGTGGCCTTTCTAGCTGGACCCTGAGAAACTCAAACCATGTCTGGCCTCTTAAGGATGGGGTGCAGTTTGAACAGGTGTCCTACAAAGAGACAAAGTCATTAGTGAATTCTGTCAAAGCCATGTTTACAGCCTTCCATTCTTGGGGCCAGGGCGAATAAAGGCAGAAAGATTACAGGGCATGGGGAGCTCTTGGTCACTCTCTATCCTGAACATGTTAGTCCTAGTCCTGGTCCAGGGGCTTGCTCCTGGTGTGGACTAAAGGGCCACTTGAGGTGTGTATACTCAGAAAGTAGGAGGCGGCCCCCTGGGGTCTCTTGAACCTGGGGTTTCTCTCCTCTGTAGGAGGCGGTCATTGTTGGGGGAGGGGGGTTCTAGACTGTTTTTGTTTCTGTCCACCTCATGGCGTCCTGGGCAACCACTGTGGCGAGTCAGCTCCTTATTAATTGGAGATCTGGATTTCTCTTTTGTGAACCTGGGTGTAGGGGAATGTGTTACAGTCATAGTGTTGCAGAGATATCCTGACTTACTGGGAAGCCAGGATATACTTTGAGCTGCAATAGGACAGCTTTGGAGGCTGGAGCCTCAATAGGACAGCTCAGTCCTGGAGGAAAGGTGTCCTGACTATAGGGAAGTCAGGCTACCTGAAGCTCAGGTGCCCTGGGGAATGGTCTCCCTGCAGGATACAGTGATCCTGCTCTTGTCCTGGAAAGCCACTATAGCTGAGTTCTGTTGTTACCTTAAGCTGTTACCTTAAGGGAGTGTCTTAGTAAAGCTATCTGCTTCTTCTCCAGCCCAAGGTATTTCTTTTTTTGCTAATACCCCTGCCCCGGGCTTAGGTGAAAAGTTGTTACTTTTTCTTCTCAGACCCCTTTAAGGAGCATCCTAGCTGCCTTGCTGAGCCCCCCTCCCCCCCACCCCCAGGGAGCATTTCAGGAAGGTTTTTCAGCTCAGTCCCCACTAAGGGACTTCCCAGCCAGGTTCTTCTAGTCTGTGCCAATGAATGAAGGTCGTCACCCAAGACTATTTTTGAGAAAGAGATTTATTTGGGAAGGAGGAGTCCAGGAGAGTGGCTGCCTCTGCCAGGGAAAAATTAATGGCAGCCTATAACTGAATGGGCAGAGAGGCTTATATAGGACTTCTTAGAGGTGGGGTTTTCCCAGGGAGAAGGGGGATTGGTTAGTTTTTCCCTGCTCAGTGATTGGTCAGTTTAGTTCACAAACCAGATATTTTATCACATATTATTATGACCCCCACAGACACAGTTTCATCTGAAAAACAGCACCATTGTGATCCATTGTAACTTGGGAGGACAAGGGAGTGTTTTACTTAATTATGGAAATGTCTAATTATTAGTTGCAATTAATGTTCAGCTACAGTGTGTATATAATGCATGAAACGAATGGCTGTGATACTTCTATTTTGGAAAACCATAGACAAACTTGTGGACTGGGATAACCTTTTATGTTAGATCTGAGAAAAGAGCAAGTACAGAAGGACCGAGAGATGCCCGGTTCCCAAATGACAATTTAGCATTCCATGCACTGTTCACTTTATTCAACACAGATTAGTATATGAATACAAATTTATTCAGATAGGTCATTTCTCATTGTGTCCAATGTAGATTTCCTTCCAGCACTAAAATAGATGGAGGTTTTTCCATTTGAGCAGCAGATGCAATGTTTGGCTATGTTTTGGAATATGTTTCAGTCTGTTCTGGCAAGGTCTTATTTAATTTTAATTTTTATTTTGCATTTGTGTGTGTGTGTGTGTGTGTGTGTGTGTGTGGCACACATGTTGACAGCCCAAGGGCAATTGTCAGGGCTTGGTGCTCCCTGTATCATGTGAGTTCTTGGGGTTGAACTCAGGTGGTTAGGTTTGGCAACAAGTACCTTTGCCTACTGAGCTGTCTCATAGGTCCTTGTGCAAGACATTTATTTGCACTTTAAGTGCAAAGCTATTTTGCCTACTGCCAGGCACACACTGATATAATTACTGAATGGAATGGGGATGGAATGGTCTTTGCAACTTAAGTTGTCTTTTTTTCTTTTCAAATATATTTGATTAACTAATGCAAATGGGTCTATTTGTATACACTATGTAATAAATACATTTGTATTTATATATCCATGCATCTCATACAAAACAAGATTTGAGAACTATTATTTTTTCCATAAAAAAGAAGCCTCACTGCTTTCCTATGGAACATTCACTCCTTTTTGATCCTCAGCTCAATTTTTGCTTCTGTAATTCTATTATCAATAAACAACCTTTAACAAAATTATCTCCATTGCTGTGTGTTTGCATATGACTGTGTATGAATTAGGATATTTTTTCTGGTGGTTCTTAGGAAATGGAAGATGTTTGTCTAATAAAATAAATGATACTTCAAATTGCCTTCCTTGTCTGTGGGCCACATATGGGATAAGTTGTCAAAGATGAGAGAAAATCAACAGAAATCAAAAGTCCAACAGCTACCCCATAGGCAGCTGACAAAACCTAGGATGTCACTCAACAGTGTCTACATGTGTTTCCAGGATGTTCTATGTCTGGGTTTGTAAATAATATCTGATGGCATTTGCTCTTGCACATTGCTGTCTTAGAATAACTAGTTTCAGGTGGTTGGGAGCTTCAAGGAGAGATAGTTACCTTACAGAAAAGGCTTCTTTTCCTTTTCATTTTTTCCTCTTTGCTCCCCTTCAGATTCAGTACTGTTTCTTTTGGCTAACATGATGGATTCCTGAAAAGTTTATGGGGCTTGTGGAGCTTTACTGACCTGATGGTAATTTGGCTCAACTTTCTTATTAAGGTGCATAGGTCCTGGCCTCTGGCTGGAGGGGAACTGTTTTGGCCCCTTGGGGAAGAGAATGGCCTGTCTTCCTTAATAATGAACCAAGATGAATTCGAAATGGAATTAGCATCATGGAGAAGGAATCAGCCCAGCTCTCTGACACACACCTCATTGTTGTTAGTCTTTACCACAGTAAGTTAATCACATAGTGCTCTATTTGGTTTTATTTTAATGATGCTGTGAGTTAGCCAGAGCTGGATACAGGCATAATTTCTATTAATCCCCAAAGGTCCATACATTAAATGAAGCATTTTTTAGATATTTTGCTTTTTTAACTTCCATAGGTCAACATTGATTTCCCTATACTGCATGATTTTCATTTAGCTTCCCACGCTTTTTCTTGTCAACAGACTCATGGGAAAAAACACCTGCTATGGGACATACCTTCCCCTGTGTTCCCTCTGATTCCAGTTATGATGAAGTTTTGGTTCTTGTATTCTTAGGAGTAAAGCATTCACACTGGGGCACACATGGAGCAAGCCGTCAAATTATGTTTAGCAGACAAGTAAGTGAAGGCAAAGTGTACCCTCCGGAGTGGAAAACAGATGGGGCAATGGCCAATGAACCCACTCTGGTTTCTGGGTGGCCCATAGAAGGCTTCTTTGTCTTTCCCTATCACCACTTCAAATAGGCTCCTTCCAGAATGTATGGGAGCTTTTTAAAGAGGTCGTCCTTACAATTAAACCTGTTTTAATTAGATGCTTGAACGTTTATAAAAGTGTAGCTGCCTATCAAGTTGCAAAGGGGGAACTAGCAAAGGGGCTTTCTCTCAGCTCTTTCTAGGGACAGGCTGTGTGAGAGCTGGCCAGAGACGCATGGACTAGCTTTCTTATCTAGCCCAAGGCCCGCTCATTTCTCTTATACAGTTAGCTTGCTATCTAATACTTAGCTGCAAGACCTCTGTTCCTATCCTTGCGATTTCAACACCACCATTTGTTTTAAAGCTAACGGTTCTATAATCTGTAGGTATAAATCTTCTCTCAGACATCCAGACTCCTAGAAAATTAGGTTAGATAAGCTAGGAGTAGTCGAATATATTAAATTAGTTTATGGCCTATTGGCCCATGAATTTTTTCTTACTAGGAACTAGAGCACACACACACACACACACACACACACACACACACACGCATGTGCATCTGCACACACACACACATTTAATTTTAAAGTCTCCTTTGCTATGCTTTGCGGAAGTAGTGGTGAAAGCTCTTATCAGACAACTATTCTATGCCCCTTTGTTATTTTCAGACAAAGAAACATCCTTCATTTCAGTACTATTTACTGTTTATTAATTTTTTCATTCAAATAATGCCCATTTTATGTTTCTTCTTTGTTCTATGCTTGCAATTAGAAACATGATCAGAGGAAATAATGCTTCTCTAATTACCACTTTTTTTGTAAAAGTTCTCTTTACTATTCTTTGAGTGCTTTTGTGACCGTATGCCATGTTGTACAAGTGCCTCAGAGGCTAGAAGAAGGCTTCAAATCTCCTGCAGCTCGAATTAGAGATAGTGGAGAGCAAACCAATGTAGATACTGGGAATGGAAGGGAAGATCACCATGAACTTTTGCAGAAATAGCACAACACCAAACCAGGTGAAGCCAGACTGTGTGGTTCCATTCCCATGTTTCTATTAGTTGGTTTTAAAAACAGATCTGTTACTTCAGTTACTCCTTAAGACGCGGGGAGATAATAGTACTGACCGTATAGGATTGCCTAGATGCCTCAAAAAACCACAGGCTTTTGTCATTGTTCCTGGTTATTCTCTAGAAACTGACCGCTAGGATCAGTGTCCAAAGACACCACATGCTTGAGCCATAGAACCTGAAAAAAATCAAGCTAGTATTGACCTTGAGGCTCCATCCATATTCACTAGCTTTGATGTGTTGGGAGGTTCAATACACACTACTGGAGCAGAAAAGTAATCAGTCTTATCCAGTTATTAAATCTGTGAGCTGCAAGACTGCCCTGGTAAGATATGCTCACTGGTCCAACAATGGCATACATATTGTAGGAGTGACCAACCACTTCCTGATCAGATTTAAGGCCTTCACCAAAGGATAAAACCCATACCTTGGAGCCATAGTTGGGGCCAAGAACCTGTGAGGAGACAGGTCCCAGGCACTAGAGGAGAAGCTACTTCTATTACTCAGCCAAAGGGACAGATATTAAAATGACTCCTAGTGAATTTCCTTTATACCCACAGAAAAGTGCCTCTCACAAACCTCATCAGAAACACTTCTTTTTGCTGTAGAGTGTGAGTCACACAAAGATGCACAGCTGGTCAAGGTGCAGAGAATGAAAAGATTACAGAGTGCTCCCTCCTAAAATGGGACATGTGGAGGCATTTTCTCGGTTGAGGTCCCTTCCTTTCAGATAACTAGTTTGTGTCAAGGTGACATAAATCTAGCCAGCAATGTACCCAACACAGTATTTTATCCAACACCTTCAGAATATATACTATCCCCAAATGCACATGAAATACCTGAATATATCATATTTTAGGTCAGTGAATACATGAACAAATCAATGAATGAACCAGGCCATCAAGAAAATTGAGATCATGAGTACATGGTAGTACATAGGAAGTAGATCGTAAATGTCGGCTCTTAGGTTTATTAACTTCTAATCATAAATTTACTTTCAGCTGCCTACATTTTCAGTGATTCTACTCCATTCTAGGTTTAAAACACAAAAATTTATTTTAATTTATCTCTCAGGTCATAACTACTCACATTATTTTTATCAGGTTTTCACATAACATTCCTATGGAAGTCAATATTTCCATATTGTTGTCTCTAAATTGTGATGACTTAGGAATCAATCCTCTGTATCAACTCTCGGTATCCCATCTAAGTGACACTCTCCTGGGGGTCTCTGCTTCTAATCTTATTCCCCAATCCCATTTTTTTCTGTCAATTCTGCTGTGCCTGTCCTACTTGTTATGGGCTTTATCTTGATAACTTAGTTTTATTGGTAAGTGCAGTATGAGAATGCAGGCCATTATCTCCCTTCCTTTTAAACTAGAAAAAAACATGGAGATGTTTAATTACGTATTTCACTCTATGATTTATTTGAGCTTTTTTATGGCACGTCTTGATGTGGTTGGGATGGAAATATCTGAGAGACAGTCATATCCCTGTGGTTTTGACAGTGCTTGCTTAACTCAGAAGTTGTTCTCACAAACTTTTTTCCTGGATGTATTTTTAGTGTTGCTTGCTCCTTTAGAACCTTGCTTTAAGACTCTGCCTTGTTTTCTATAATCAAAGATAGATTTAACACCCATGAATTTGTTCAGAACGAGTTCTGATCTACGTTGCTGTAGAACTCAAGTCAGAACAAAACCACTCTGCCTGTGAGGAGCAGCATTTTATCTGTGAAAAATGTAGTTTTTTTTGGTAGAAGTCAGCCAAGGCATGGTACAAGGAATACTTTGAGCTTGGTTAAGGGAAACATGCTTTCATTAGGAAGCTGTGTCTTTTTTAGTTGGTTTGACATCTGAAGAGCCAGAGGTTATTTCAAGCATTTGAACTTATAAATAATTCAAAGGTTATGATCTGCATGGTGAAAGAAAGTCCTAGTCCAAAAGTCTCTCACTGGAATGGCTCTCTGAGAAAAACCTTCTGTTCGATAGAATCCTTTGCTCTTTAGCCAAGGCAATTTCTTCCAAACCTAGAATTATATCTCTTCTATAGTATATTAAATTTTTAGTCATTTCTACTCTGTGGTAAGCATGTATTATTTACAGTTTTGCCCAAAATATGAAAAAGTATCTGGAGTATAGCAAAAGCTAAATGACATCATTCTCAGTGGAATTAGTATATTTGCATGAAGATTTTGACTATGACCAGAAACAATTAGCAAGTCTAGTAGAAACCCAAGTTTGGATTAGATTCTTTTCCTCAATGTATATTCTTTTCTCCAATGAATCTATGATTTGCCCTTTTCCAAACATGAAGCTCAGCCCTTTCAAGTCTACTCACGTCAGATTGAAATACTCTGGCCCAAACTTCAGTGACTGATAATCTTGGAAAAGTCACTGTGTCAGGGCTTCAGCGTCATCACTGAAAACTCAAGACTGGATATTATGCTAAATCAGTCATAAAGATTTAAAAAGTCCTCATCATCTGCTAGTTCTTTGAGTACTTTACATAACGTAGTTTGATCATGCTTTCTTACTCCCCCAACTCCTCACATAAACGCCTACTTCCCAACACACCTATGCCCTAAAAACAAAACTATGAAGTTCGGTTTGTATTGCTTATATACTCTCAGATATGTGGCCTTCACTAGAAGGTACCTACCCAATAGGATCTACACATTTAAAGAAAATGGCCTCTGCACTTCCAAAGATTTATCAATGTTGGTATCTCCTTAGGTGGGAATTTTGTGCCAACCTGCCTTCTTCATGATAGAATTTTGCCTGAATTGAGCTTGTATACCTTTTGTGTCCTGTGAATTTGTATGTGCTGCTGTCCTGATGTCCAATCATTATTTCCTTGTAGTTTTCCAACACTTCTAGCTCTTAGAATCTTTCTGCCCTCTCTTTTGATCATTGCAAAAAAAGCAATGTTATCTGAGCCTAGTGAGGAGTGGGCAGGATACAGATGGTTCATTTAGTGCTGAGAATTCCACAGACTCTTATTCCCTGTCCCTTGGTCAGTTGAAGGTCTCTATGTTAATTATCACACACTGCAGAAAGAAGCTTCTCTGATGAGAGCTGAGAGACATGCTAATCTCTTTATAATGGGTATAAAGATAAGACAGTAGAACTCGATCTAACTTTGTGTCCATTTAGCAGATTAATAATAGTAATTTCTTCCCTAGAGCCTATGACCTGTATGTCCATAGGTTCTTGGTCTAACAATGGTACTATATATGGGTTTAAACTTAAATACAATCAGAAAATGGTTGCTTACTTCCATCGTATTTGTGCCACTGTTGTGCCAGTGGATTTGTCTTGTCAAGTTACCATTATTGTAGTGCTCAATGTTCACAGCTGGATAATATTAATGATTATTTTCCTCCTCTAGTATCCTGTGTAGCTCCTTATAGTACTATGAAAGCTAACCAATAGCAATGAATCTTCCATGTGAGTAACAGCTTGATTTTTGTATGTTAATGACTCAAGTGTGTGGTGTTTTGGTAATAAGGTTTTACGGTCAAGTTCTGGAGGATAACCTATAGCATTGGCAATAGTCTTAATATTTGGTGATCTATGGGACCTTATGGTCCAATCATTCCGCAAAAGGCAACCCATCTTAGTATTAGGTTTTTATTTGTTATCATTGTAGTGTCTACTAAGGAATTACTGCCCAGTAACAGGGTAACTTGGTTTAAACTCATATACATTTTATATAGATATACATATAAGCATACATATATAATTATACATCATATATACTAGGAATCATGTTACATGTAGGTTTCCATTGACCTTTCCAAATTGTCTTTAGAGTTCATTTTTCCTCCATATAGTCTCCCCTCTACCCTACTCCATCCACTCTATTTAACCCTTCCCTTTTGATTATTCCTTAATTTTTATCATTCTTCCTCCTTAACCTTTTATACACTGCATCCTATCTTCCCTCTCTTAAAATACTCCCTGCCATGTTGTGCTAATTTTCTGACCTCTATATGAAGTCAAAGTAGGAAAATATATCTCAAGATTCAGAGAAAATATTCACACATGAGAAAAAACGAAGGCCATTTGTCTTTCTACACCTTGATCATCTTGTCCTGAGTGACAAACTGCAAACTGCATGTTTTGATACACAGCATAGTTTTTGAAAAGGCTGTTACAAAACACAAGCCAGACTGTGTTAGTGCTTCTTAAAAAGATCTTTCTGTAGATTTCTAGTGGAGTGAGAGGGAAAGGACAAGATTGTAAGATAAGGCATCCATAGTTGGGCTCCCCCAGGATCTGACTGACATCATGTTCCCCGCCCTTCCCTTTCACATCAGGGCAGCCACGCTGCCCTCCTGGGTGCCACTGAGCTCAGCAGATAGTCATCCTATGGAACTTTAGCCTGGACTGCCCTCTCCTCTAGAACTCTGTTCCATCATGTCCCCCCCAAATTCTACCCCTTACATTTTTTTCATATCTTAATTTTAATGCCACTTTCTTTAAAGAAAAAAATTCTGTGCTGACTTCACTAAAATTGCAACATTCCTCCACATTTCCTAACCTTATTGTTCTTGTCAACTGACATCTAACACATGTATCCATGATATGTAAATATACTATATATTTTGTTCATTGTCTGTTTCTAGTCATTAAAATAGATGGAGAGGGATTTTGTTTGTTTTATGCACCGATCACATAAAACTCACTGAAAGATGAAGACAACAATGAACGAAGGACAGAAATGTGTTCAGCTGGAAGTCAAATGAATCTTTTGAAACCCTTGAGTCTGACTCAATCTGGCAGCCACTTGTCTTCTCTTGACCACTAAGTAATTCTCATGGAAATATACAGCATCCTCTGTGGGTTTGACTCTGGGAACTGAAAATTGTTTATTACTGAACAACTGAATGCCAATCATCTGCTCTGCAATAACAGCTAATTCTTTTTTAAAATTTATTTATTTTCATTTTACATACATTGGTGTTTTCCCATGGGTGTCAGGTC
>LOEQ01003586.1:30226-50245 GCA_001685075.1 Bramus lutescens | reverse complement strand
TCTCTCTCTCTCTCTCTCTCTCTCTCTCTCTCTCTCTCTCTCTCTCCTTGAGCCATTGTTTAAACTTGGGTTTCCTTTGTGATGATCAAACATAACCAGAAGCAGCATGGGGAACAAAGGCTTATTTCAGCCTACAGCTTTCAGGTCAGAGTCCTTCAGTGAGGGAAGTCAAGGCAGGAGCTCAAGCAGGGAAGGAACTGGGAGGCACAAACTGATGTAGAGTTCATGAAGCCTTTACTGGCTTGCTCCCAATGGCTTGCTCAGCAGACCTTCTTATAGCACTCAAGATCAACAGCCCAGAGGTTGTACCACCCACAGTGGGTCTCCCCAGATTAATCATCAATCAAAAAAGTCACCATAGATTGGCTTATCTATGGGCCAACAAGACAAGGACATTCTCTCAATTGGGGTTCCGTCTCCCAAAAAAGGCTCTAGTTTCTGACAAATTGGTATAAAACTAGCTAGCACAAGCATTATATTTCAGTATATTTTATGGATGTCTTCAGTTATCTTAAACAAAGTTCCTAAAAAGTTGTATGGAGCAAAGATCCTCCAGAATTTAAAATGTTCTATTTGGTTTAAACATATTTAATTAAGTTTCAAGGGTGCATTGGTTAATAAAGATGACCAATCTGATAGGATCTAGAATCAGTTAAGATGCAAATCTCCAAACACACCTTTGAGGGATTATCTAGATTAAGTTAGTCAGGGTGGGAAGACCAACCCTAAAAGTGGGTGTCATAATATCCTAGACTTGAATTCTGGGCTGAGTGAAAAAAAAAAAACCCAGCTGAGCAGAAGCACTTAGTGTTTTCTGCTTCTTGTCAGTGGATGTGAGAGTTGCCCCAAGATACCACATTCTGTGTTTCCCCGTTGTAGTGGAGTATGGAATATACACTTCACTGTGACACAAGGGACTTTGTCCAGGGTACTTTATCACAGCAAAAGAAAAATAGCTAGGACAGTAGGGAATCACGTTGGAATAAAATGATGAGTTTTTTTTTTAACATTTACTTTCTGTGTCTCACTATGTTTAATCATATCTAATAAGACTGGGGGAAACAATCAATTTCATATTAACATCTTTATAAGAGAAAATATAGACACCTTGGGAAAATGGATGGGATAAGTGAGAAGCCTGGTGGATACGAGTGACGAGGCTTGATTGATATGTGTCACTTTCGTAGCTCATGCCATTCTCGTTGTTTTTCTATTAAAATATAATACTCCGATGGGGAATGATAAGCCTGGTCTATTGTTTTTTTGTGGTTTCCTCTTTCAAAATGTCCTTTGAGGAACTGGCATCCCATCTTTAGATCCCCACCCATGGAGCAGGACAGCTGCAGCCTGCGGAAAGGCGTCATCTATGGCCTCTTTAGAGCCTCCAGAAGAACTGCTTTGTAGCCAGTCGCTGATTAGCATGGTAAAATGTGCTGCAATTTTTTTTTTATGCCTGCTGCATTTCTTCCTTCTCCACGATGGTCCTACTGGAAAATGCTTGTGGTCTAGGGTATTTCTGCATGTGCACCCTAATATGCATGGTGTTTGACAAATAACTTGGGTTTTCAGACTCGGAGATGCAAGTTCTGGTTTGTCCCTATGGACAGAGGGTTAGCACACTGCAGGCAAGTGCCCTTCACTGCACTCAGTTACCTGCTTCCAGCAGCTGAGCAATGCCTGTTAACAGAGCTAGTCATCAACTCACTTGGTTTTCATCCTCATGCCCTCACCACCAGCTTAGCTGTTCCCTCATCCACTTCCTCCACGGGCAAAGGCTTAGGCTAATCATGAAGCTAATCTTGGACCTTCAACCTGCTGAATTAAGGGTTGTGGTTCAATTTCCACATCTGTTCCTCTTGTTTTCCATGGACTATTGCTCGGTAGCCACCCAAAGAGATGAAGGCAGCGTCTCTACTTCCAACGTTTGGACACAAGCACAAAACTCATTGGTCTGTGGTTTAGAAGATATACTGTTTATCTGAGCTGCTCTGACAGTGTAAAAGAAGAAAATAGACAGGATTCTTATTTATTTTCTGTAGCCAGGGTCATTTTCATTTTGTAATTCACTCATCTGGAAAGTGCTTTAAAAAGAATTTGCCACCTCATGTGGTCTGGTGTTGTTTACTGTTGTTTGGTTGGCTATGCTTGAAATTTACAGATTTAAGTTTCCTTTTTTCTCTTTGGGCACCCAGATGGGTGTGTACTAATTGGTGTTGTACCCAGATTCTGCAGGAGGAGTCAGCTATGACTTTTAATAATGCTGGAGGGTCCGGAGCAGTTAGCGGCGGGAAATGCTGGCGGTCCCTGGAGGCAGTAGGTAGGTAGGCTCACCATGTGGGCAGGTGTGAGCAGGCGGCAGGTAGAAGGCACATAGACACATCGTACAGAATAGAATTGGATATTTATTACTTAGAGAAGGGGGGAAAGAAAGGAGAGAGAGGGAGAGAGGAGAGGAGAGGAGAGAGAGAGAGAGAGAGAGAGAGAGAGAGAGGAGAGAGAGAGAAGAGAGAGAAGAAGAGGAGAGAGACAGAGAGGGGCT
The DNA here is from genome assembly GCA_001685075.1 of Bramus lutescens. NCBI lineage: Eukaryota > Metazoa > Chordata > Mammalia > Rodentia > Cricetidae > Bramus > Bramus lutescens. Next base: position 47,706 of record LOEQ01003586.1, on the reverse strand, counting down.
CCAAGAAAGAGACACGCACTGGTGCCAAAGAAGAGAACAGAGAGAGATCCAAGATGGTGGGGGAGGAGGGCAGGGGTCGCCGGGAGTGGGCGTGGCTTGTCTCTTAGATGAAAACCATAACAGTGACTCTTATCAAAAGGCATAGCTTTTCTACCCTCGGCCACATTTGTGGATGCATTTTTCATTCCCTTTCATTTCCCAACACTCATGTCAAGCATTTTTGAAGACTCAAACTAAGCACGCTTTCACTTTGAAGCCTTTGTTTATCAGCCTTACCTTTCCAGATGGAAAGTGCACCTTCAGACTTTCATCTCCAGGATAAAATAAGGTGCATCTCTTAGCACTTATTTAACTTTTTCTATTTCAGATAAGCAAATCTGGGAGCTGGAGGTCCAGCAACATTTACCACTCATGTTTGAAAATTCATTTTAGGATCTTGGAAAATGTTGTTTAAATAAAACATCTTAGAACAAACAAATTTAATGCCTGTGGTGTTCACGGAGCACCTGCTGATTCAAACTGAGTCAGTTCTGGGGGTGCAGAGCTTTGCTGTCTCTACTGCAAAATGTTTCCTCTTCTTTATATTTCTTGTTAGCACGTCTGTTAGCATTCTCAGTCACAGTTTAGCTACTTTATTTTTACATTTACTAATTTATTTTGTGGAAGGGGGACACACTTGGAGTTCTTTCCTTCTACCATGCTGGTCCTATGAACTGAACTCTATTCATACATTAGGCTTGGTGACAACTTCCCTTACCTGCTGAGCCATCTTACTGGCTCACAATGACTGTTAATTTATCTTTTCTATTTGTCTAGATGTCTTCTGGCACTGGTCTTATTCTGGAGTTATTAACTCTGTGACTATTGATCTTTCATCCTATTGGTAGATAAGAACACAGTCTTTCTCAAAATTTACTACAAGTACTTAGAGAGACCCTGGCTCAGAAGCTGTACATGATGAGTCTGGCACAGTGCTAGTGCAGTTCTGATTTTAGTCAGCTATGGAAATTTGTTTCCTGGGTCTTAGCATCTAAGAAGGTAAACATGGCCTCCAGTTCTTATCTGGCTTTAGGTCTTCATTAAACTCATTATCATTATTAGCCTTGATCTATATATTGCTTCTATAATTTAGCCTTAAGATTGTTTCTACCTTCATTAGAATTTTTCTAATCAGTTTTATTTCTCATTCTATTTATTTAAAAAATTTTAAATTATTTATTTTTCTTTTTTTGTGTATGAGTGTTTTGCCTGCATGTATGTGTACTGCATACATGCCTGTTGCTGATGGAGGTCAAAAGAGGACCTTGGATTTCCTGGAACTGAAGTTATGGATGGTTGTAAACCACCATGTGTGTACTGGGAACTTAAGCCAGGTCCTTTGAAAGCTCTCAATAGCTTAACTACTTTCCAGCCTCTGTTTCTCATATTTTGTATTTTTCTCATTTATAAACACATGCTCCTCCAAGTATTGCCTAACCATGTCCACACAGTCAATAACTACCTTACTTAATAAATTTTGAGAGTTACGGGTACAATGTATGATATTGGCAAGATTCTTAAATTCTCAATAGCTCTCTTTGAGCTATAAATGAAGATAGTGGTAGTGATGGTATGTGCCACATAGATTTGCTGTGAAGGTTCAATTAATGAGAACCCATATAGATTTCAGATGTTGACTAGCTCATAGTGAGTACAGTTAAGAGCTTATTAAACAATGTATCTTGGTCTTCCAAGGTAATGATTAATGAAAATAAAGTCTTCCAAATTGCACTATATTTTTAAATTTTACTTTTATATTAATTTTTCATAAAACATATTTTGATCATATTCTGTCTCCTCTCAGGTAGTACCCATCTCAGTATCTACTCACCTTTATGTTTTTTGTTCTCGCTCTCTCTGAAAAAAAAACAAATAAAAACATATAAAACACAAAACTAAATAAAAGTCCAATAAGACAAAATGTGTCAAAATGAAATAAAACATAAAATCTTCACAAGAAGGCATGCTTCTGAACTGTGGACTAGGGGCCTACTCTGGAGTGTGATTGATATACCCAGTGACAGTCCATTTGAGAAAATGTCTTCTTTCCTAGAAGAAATCGATTGTAACTAGCTTGTTTGTTAGAAGTGGGAATTTGTGTCTCCTCCCCTTCTCAGTACTGGGATTTTGTCTGCTTTGAATCTGTGTAGGCCTTTCGCATGTTCTCAGTCTCTGAGTTCATATATATGAGTCCTGTTTTGTCCGGAAGATGCTTTTCCCTTGGAGTAATCTAATACCTCTGGCCCTTAAAATCCATTTACTTCCTTCTCTGCAGAGATTCCTGAGCCTTAACAGGAGGGGTCTGATAAAAATAACCCATAAAGGATGAGTGCTCTGAAGTCTCTCAGCCTCTGTAGGTTGACCAGTTGTAGGTCTCTGAGTTAATTAACTAATTCAAGAAATAGCTTCTCTGATGTGGCCTGAATTATGGGCTGATCTATGAGTTCCACAGTATGCCATAAGCAGTAATTTTATTGTCATGTTCCTTTAGCAGAATAAAAGTAGTAGTATTCCCCTGGCCCATGGTCTATCTAGTTTCAGGTTTGTGGACACTTAGGCAGTGTAGGTATGAGTTCCACCTCATTGAATGGCCCTTAGATCCAATCAAAAAGTGGTTAGTTACTCTCATAACGTGTGTGCCTGTACTGTACCACTATATCTTGCATACATGTTGCTGTTGTAGGTCACAGGGTTGTAGTTGGATGATATTAATTATTAATTTTCTTTTTCAGTAGTCTACAAAGTATACTAGCCCTATGAATTCTCATCAGTAGAGATGAAGCTTCAAGCTGGGAAACCAGCTTGATTTCATGATGTTTAATCATGTAAGTTGTATCCAGCAACCTTATTATCAGGTTATGGAAAACAATAGAGTCTTCACAATAGTTTGTAGTGTTTGGACGATGGTATGGGATCCCTTTGTCCAATGACTCAACAAGATGTAAACTGTTCCTGGCACTTGAGGTTATACTTAGTGACATAACATGTCAAGATGTGGAATTGTCTCCCCCATTATATAGTGATTCCATTTAAATTCTTTTCATATATGTACATATTTTTGGAAGCTTCTACAGTAGTAGATTTCCATATGGTTTTTCAAAAGGCCTTTAGTGTTAGTTGTTCTTCCCCATATTCTCAATGATTTAATGCAAACTTGATTATAATTGCTCACTTGTTCTGAATGCTTGTCACATTCCTATGCTTTCATAAATGCTGTCCAAAATTTATTTGCAGTAGAATATTGTCTTAATTTGGGTTACTACTGCTGTGAAAGAAACCATGACCACACAACTGTTACAAGGAAAACATTTAATTAAAGGGGCCGGCTTACAGTTTCAGAGGTTTAGTCCACTATCATCATGGCAGGGAGCATGGCAGCCTGAAGGCAGACATGGTGCTGGAAGAGTTGAGAGTCCTACACCTTGAAGGCAACAGGAAGTTGACTGACAGTCACAATGAGGGGAACTTGAACAAATGAGACCTCAAAATCAATACCTATCATAATATACTTCCTCCAAAAAGGCCATACTTCCTAACAGTACCATTCCCTTTGGGGGCCATTTTCTTTTAAACAACTGCAAATATTATGAAGCTATATCCTTAATAGTGCTAAGGATAGGAAGGATAGGGTAGTAACTGTCAATTAAAGGTATTTATCTTTCCATGACCCTTCATGGATAGAATTATAAAGATTTAAGGGCCAGTGTACAATTCATTAAAGTCAAGAATAGAAGATTAATATAGGATTTTTAAAACTTGTATTTGTCCAGGTTTACATAGGCTTAATTTTTTCCCAAATAAAATAAATTTGATAAGTAACCCAACCGCAACAAACAACATCCAAAAACTACACAAAATCTTGATGAAAGACTCTTTTGCTTGCAAACATCTTTCATTATGTGCTATATTAGTTCTCTAATGTACTAGGCAGAAATATATGTCTTCCTCAACAACAAATACTTCTTTTACATACAGTACAGCTGCTATGGCAAAAAAAATGTTATATTGTGTTAACTACTAAATGAACTAAATGACATGGTGCATACTTTTGTACTGGCAATACAGCTGTGGGAGTTAAATCCCCATAATGAGATACCTGGAGTATTTAATTTTTAAAAGAACTTCAGAAGGATTATGGTTTTCACTTTAAGGAATCATTTTAGCAAATGAGCTAGGTCATCAGGTTGGGATCCCAGACTCACCACCACCACCTCCACATTTCCTTGCGCTTGACCTGAGGACCACTTGTCCCAAGCACTCCTACTGGTCCTTCCTTCCCAGACGAGGAACTTAGACTCACATCACCAACTCTACTTGACAGAAGGTCTGACAAAGCACAATGTGTCCCCTTCCCACTTGCCAGTCCCTCTCTTCATGTAGAGACCTCAAACTCAGTTACCAACTCCACCAGTTCTGCATTCACCCAGTAGCTGTTCTTTCTCTAGATACAGATTCTGGACTCTTACTGACAGCTCTACCCACCCACCCCCTTCTGGACTGCCTGTGCCTGTCAGCCTATACCTCTCTAGGTAGAGACTTCAGACTCCTGTCACCAACTCCATCTGATCTAGAGTCCTACCAGATGACCATCTCCCTGTTCCATCCTTCCTGGCCTATCCTTGTCTCCACAATGGAACCCCAAATCCAAACTGTCAATTCTGTCGATGCCCATGTACCATGCTTGCTCTCCAGTGTCCTCTTTCCAGGTTGGGCCCCCACAGTTGCAGCACCACTCTCCCCACCCTTGCTTCTCCCCTGTACTCCTATATAGATTTTCTATATCTACTGAAGGTCTACTCCTAATCGTTGAAACTTCTCCTAGCCCTAGCTGAACTCAGATCACTTCTGATACCTTATTCTAACATTAACACTGAGTTATCCCAAGATGGAACTCTACGTTGCAAGTCTATAACTTGACAGATTTGGATAACAGGAAACAGAGATCAAAACACCCACTCAACAAAGAAGAGACAAAGTTTCCATGTGAAGAAATGTTATCAGAAATCTAACTCCAGATACGTAGGACCCATAACAGACATCTATGGGTTGTTACCCACAAACACTAATGAATACACAGTCTTTTCAAAAGACAAGGCTCTTTCTCAAAAAACAATGCATTATAACAAAGCTCAATATTTATAGGAAAATCAAAATCACATCCTGCATTCTGTCTAGCCACAATGGAACAAATCTGGTTATCAACAACAGGAACTACAGGAAGTACATAAACTCATGGAAATAAAACAACACACTACTGAATGACAATTGCGTCACAGAAAAAGTCAACAAGGAAATTTGAAAATATGTAGAATTGGGTGAAAATGGAAACAGAACATAACAAAATCTTGGGGATAAAATGAAGGCAGTCTTAAGAGTAACATTATAGCACAAAGTACAATCTCAAATTAATAATGCATTGATACTCCCAAAGGCCTTGGTAGCAAGGAAAAGAAAGAACATCCAATAAATCAAAACAGGAGATGGGAAGAGATAATCAAAATTAGGGTGAAATTAATTCCTGATCATGTAGTTCATTTAACATGTCTCTCTGTTATGGTCTCAATGTGATTCTGTTTTCTTATGCTGTTTCTTTAGCATTATTTTTTTCATTAATATTTCTTATGTCCTTCTACTTTCTTCTGTATTCATAGAAGCAAAACAGATGATCTTAACTGATTTCAACTACAACCTAATGTGTATAATACGATAGAGCATCTCAGTGTAACTTAACCTTCTGACCCCCAATCCTTTCATTTCAATTGTAGCTGCCTCCAACAGCATTTTATATGTACCCCTCCTCCATCTTTATTACCGAACCTATATCTTATTTTATATTCCTACTCTATGCATTGGTAATTACACATTTGGGTTGTAGATTTTTAAATTATTGCTTCTATTTTAGTAGAGATCACAGGTCAGTTTAAACGTTTATCTGATTTTGATTTATTTTTAGGTGGTATGTACTAAGAAAATTATTCATTTGTTTCAGATTTTCTAATTTGGTAGACTTTTGTGATATCTTTATAATTTTTTGGGTTCCCTCAGTTTATTTATAAGGTGAATTACACTGATAGTTTTTCATGTGTTGCACCATCCATGCATATTTGGGATGAAGCTGACTTGATCACGGTGAATGATTTTTTTTGATGTATTCTTGGATTCAGTTTGTCAGTTTGCATCTATGTTCATGAGTGAGATTGGTTTGTAATTATTTTTCTTGTTTGGGTCTTTATGTGGTTTTGGTATCAGGGTAACTGTAGTCTCATAAAAAGAGTTTGGCAATGTTCCTTCTGTTTCTGTTATGTGAAACACTTTGAGCAGTATAAGTATTAGTTCCTGGAAGTTCTGGTAGAATTCTGCATTGAAGCCATATGACCACGGGCTTTTTTTTTTTTGAGGATTTTGATGACAGCTTCTCTTTCCTTGCAGGTTATAGGTCTATTTAAATTGTCTACCTGGTCTTGACTTAATCATTGTATTGTGCTTCATCTCCTTTGCATTTCTTGACCTACTGTAGTGTGGTTGCTGGGCTCTAGTGGAGATATACTGTCCTGACTGTTATTGATTGTGTTTATATGCTGGCATATAGGCATTTAGGTTTTGGATGATTATAATTATAGGTGATGTTATCTGGTCTTATCTTTGTTTGGTGGGTATTTTATTCCTTAGGTTCTGTTTCCATGCTTCTTAGGAGGATGAAGTTACTTGGTTTTGCCTGGGAGGAATTTATTTTACAATCTTGACAGGTATGGCTACTGGCAAGATTCCAGTTAGAATGTGTTTCTAGGTATTGGGAGCTGACACTTAGGAACAAGGATGGGCTAGAAGTGGGGTGGGGCACTGAAAGGGTCCATGGGAAAGAAGAAAACAGGATGCTCCTCTAGGATCTGCTTAGTGCATGGGGAATAGGGGGTCGAAGGTGAGGAGAGGCAGCAGCGAGGTAGTATGCTACAGAGCTAGGGATGAGACTGAGAGATTAGATCTGGATGGGAGGAGGGAAAGTCAATATCTGAAGCTCATTGCTTCCCTGGCCCACTTACTTCTCCAGTAGACGTGGCTGGTGGGTTCCCAGGGAACCCTGTCTCGATTTATAATGAAGGTAATATTTTTTCTTCTCTATTTTGTCATCTCTTTTCCAGATCTCAAAGTTTACAGTATTGTACTAAATTTCTTTTATAAAAACATCTCATATCAAATCTGCAGAACATATGTTCTGATTTGTATTATAATACATACTTAATAAAGTACAAATATCTCTAAACAGTATAAGCAATGTAATTTTGTCAATGAGTGGTTTCAGATGATGCCTGTGCTTTGGATAGATTTCATTCCTATGAGATGATGCAGATACAGGGCTTCGACACAAATGATGCTTGAACTTCTCAAGATAATTACATATGATTATTCTTGAATCCCAAGCCCTGTCTACTCATAAGAGTAGTATAAATCATTTGCTTTGGAGAGACGCTATAATGCACTTTGAAGAACAAAAAAGTAAAGTGAAGAGAGGTGAATGATTTGAAAATATGATCTTTTGAAATAACAACCTTTTAACTTCTAGGATACTTAGCTTTAATCAAATAGGCTATAATCCAAAATGAAGTAAGTTATTTAACCTTTCAAGAAATGGACATATAGCTACCTAACTAGGAAACAGCTAGAGTATCTGGATATTTTGAGGATTAGGCAGGATCTTACATATCTATGTCTGCTACTAATTCAGCCTGTAAGGTTATGATTTTCTTTGCCACTCTTTGCCCTTCCTTTAAGAGCCCTATAAACCACATGTCCTGTTTTGCTTTCTATTGCTGTAATAGAGGCCATGAGAAAAAGCAGCTGAGGGATGAAAACAAGTTTAGTTCAGTTTACATGCCCAAGTCTCAGTTCATTCTGGAGGGAACTGAAGGCAAGCACTGAAGCAGAATCCATGGAAAAAGACTGTTTTACTGTCTTGCTTCTCTCTCAAACCTCCCAGACTACCTGTCTAGGGGTGGGTGGCACCGCCTACAGTGGACTGGGCATTCATCAAGAAAATGCCTCGCGAACTTGCCTACAGGCCAAGCTAATGGAGACATTTTTTCAAATGAGGTTGTTCTTCCCAGGGAATTCTAGATTTGTTGAGTTGAAAAACAAAACAAAAATGTAACCAGGAAACCAACTTAGCATTTATTTCACACAATGATGATAATATTGTTTAGCAATATTTGATGTTAATATGTGCAGAATGAATAATAAAAAACCCAGAGACAGATATTGGGGTTCAACCTAAAAACAAGAAAAACAAGAAAAGCAAAGTCAAGCCACTAGAGAAGTTTTACCTCTATCAAGGTTGTATGGGCACAGACTAAGCAGACTAAGCAGAACAAGCCTCTCTCTCCTCCTATTTTATATTCCCTCTAGTGGTAGGACTAAAGGTGTGACTCCCTAGTACTGGGATTAAAAATGTAGGCCACCACTGCCTGGTTTTTCAGCATTGATCTTCTGTAGCCCAGGGTTGCCTCGAATTCACAGAGATTCATCTGTCTCTGTCTCCCAAATCCTAGGATTGAAGGTGTGTGCCACCACTACTGCCAGTGTCTTAGCTTTACCCTTCTGATCTTTAGGCAAGTTTTATTTATTAAAACATAAATAAAATATCACTATAAATATGTTATATAGATTCAATTTCAATCATACACAAGGAAAGAATGGCACTCTATAGATGAAACAAGTGAATGAGTTGACTATTGTTCGAGTCAACGGGAACTTATGATTTTATCCTACACACTCTTGTATATGATTGAAATTTTCTAAAATAAACATAATTTGAAATACCTAGTTTTATCTTAAAATAGTTAATGTAAAGTAATTTCAAAATATGATATGCATTACTTTATTATGTATACACATTTAGGTATGATTTTAGATTTTTAAATATTATGTTATGAGTTATCCAACTTTTACTTTTAACTATAATTTCTAGAGCTGTATGTTCAATAATTTCATTGTGGGGCAACGATAATATACGTATTCACTGATAGATGGAATATTAAATGCATATAACTTTGAACCCAAATGCCTTATAGTTTAGTTAGAAATATCATTTCACAAAAAGTATAAGTAAAATATTAATAAAATTGAAATGATATTGAAGAAAAATTATATTTGAAGAAAATAACAGAAGAATCATGGCATCATGAACATTTTCAATTGTAAACTATGATTTTTTATTTCATCACAGGGAAACATCATTATGAAAGAGGGGAAGTTATACTGAAGTAAATAAATTTGATTTACAGGTAGCTTGGGAAGAGGTTATTTTTAAAGATTATCAAAACAGAAAGAACAAAAATAGAAACAAAGAAAAAGGAATGCCTGACTACGAAAAGTCTAAGTCTCTAAGTGAGTAAAATACACATTAGAAAATAATGACATTTTTAGAAATATGAAACCTCCCTTCTCATCTACTGCTGACTGCTTCCTGTACCCCTAGTCAATACCAAAACACACAGATCTTCATGTTTCTTATAGAAGATGACATCATATTTGCATAAAACCTACATGCATTTTCTCATATACATTATTTATAGTTTATTCATAATACCTAATACAATTTTAATGCCTAGTAAATAGATACATTACATTATTTAAGGAATAGTGATAAGGAAAGAATGCTGTGCACATATTATATACTAGATCTCATTAAAAGTCATGACTATACATCACTAATTCTGACTCTGAAATCTCCATACCATTTTTTATGTATACACAGTGTGTTATGGGAAATAGTTTTTCTGAGTCTGCTAGATGGGGGGGGGTGTCAAGCATCCTATGCTGCTCTTAAGCCTGAAAATTTTCGGTCATTAGTGTGGAAGGTCAGATTTCAGTCTAAATGAGTTCATTGCAGGATGATGAACTGCAATGTTCTGCTGTCAGGGTTTGATGAGATGCTCCCTTTAGGGGACTGACACTATATTTTCTATAAAATCATTTTGAACTTGGCCCAATAATACAAGGAGAAGAAAAGTCTTATTACCACATGATTATGAAGGTTATTACTCCACTCAATAAATATCTGTTGCCCCAAATATAGCATTTCTTTTTTCATTCTTTTTTTAAAATTGACTTTATGTGTATGGGTTTTGGATGCATGTGTGTCTGTACACCACATGTATGCCTTGGGCATAGAGAGGCGAGAAAAGAGTATCCAATCCTCTAGAACTGGAGTAAAACTAGCTGTGGGTTGCCATGTAGCTGTTGGTAATAAAGTCTTCATACTTTGGAAGATAAGTCAGTGCTTTTAAATTATGACCCATTTCCATAGTCTCCCAAATATATAGTTTCTTATAAGCAAATACTGTCAGGATTTTTTTTATTTTGTAGAACATAAAATTCTTCATCATTCAAATTATTTTTTAAGCAATATTATTGATGAAATATTTGAGAAAATATATATGCTGATCTTATGATTGAATGAAATAATTTAGAAAGGATTCAAATATAAATCGGGATATTGGGAAGATTTGGAAAATAGTGAGATGTCTTTTTGACATCTTACATGCCTTACATTTTAGGGAAGGACATGCTACTGATATGTCTGGAAGCGTACTTATAGTTTTATCTATAAGTCAGAATCCAAAAGGTTTGGAAGATGTAATTAAAGGCAGGAGGAATAAGATATTTGAGGGAGAGGAGATATCAGGCAGGCATCTTTGTCCTCTTCTACACCTTGGTGCTGTCCACATGGATCCACATGGTAGTATTTTTCTAGGTTGGGGAATGAATGAAGTTCAGTGGAAAGATGGACTTGGTGAGAAGAGGACAAAGGAGAGGCTAACTGAACCCTATCAAGTGAACCAATAGAAACACTGGAGAGGAAAGATCAGGAAAGGCCTGGAAAGATTATTTTAATAAGTAAATAATTGGTGAAAACTCCCAAACTCTGATTTTAAAAAGTCAGTATTCAATGTAGAAAGCTCAGCTAACTGGAACTGGTTTCAATCCAAAAGCAATATACACTGAGAAAAATTATGATCAAATTGTCAAGTGTCAGAACCCAACAAATCTCAAAAAACAGTATGACAGAAATGATCGTCATTTCTGAGGACTTCCCAGTAAAACTGTCAGTGAGCATTTCTGCAGAGATTTTTCAGAACAGAAGTTAGTGGGAGGATATAAAGGCATGGACAGATTATATGACACAGTATAACTTAAGTTATGGTTTATACCTATGTTTTTCATTTTCTACAGGATTTAAGACAAATGTATAAAACAATTAAAACTCTGCTAATGAACACAATACCCATAAAAATGTTGTTTGTCACATCAGAGTCATAAAATACGGGAATAAACCTGACCAACGAGGTAAAATATTTATCTGACGAAACTTATAGAATATTGATAAAAGAAATCACAAAGAACACAGCAACTTGGAAAGATATCTGCACTCATGGATTGGAAGAATTAAGTTATTTAAATATTCTACAGCATAAAGTGACCTATACATTCAAAGAAATTATTAAAATTCCAATGATATTCTTCATAGAAATGGAAAAGAAATCCTAAAGTTCATATGAAACGACAAAAGACTGACAATCTACCAAAATCATCTTGACCAAAGAGAATGGGCATCAAGGATATAAATGGTAAAAGCTGAAATTTCAGGGTGGAATTATAAATATGATTACCTAAGTAAATATTTTAATTCTAATAATATTTCCCAAGAGGGTTAGGAAAAAGTGAAAGATAAAACATGAAGAGTTGCCTAAAAATCCAAAGCAAAAAGGAAAGGAAATGGAATATAAGAACAAAAGATCCTATATAAATAGTGTAGAGAACTGAATACTAAAATGGCTGAACATAATTAAAGACCTAAGTCAAGACACATTTCCTGAACTGAACACATGATCCCATTACACACTAAGACCTAGCTGGTACCTTTAGCATAGTTCTGTAATGAATAATAAGAGCAACAAGCATCCACCTCCACGAATGCCAGTACTGTTGACTCGTAACACTGTCCTGGTGTTATTGTACAAAATGAAAGTTTGTATGTGACCAATGTGAATCAATTTATTTTATCTTCATTACTTGACAGTTTTAACAATCATAAGTATGAGCATGCTCTTTATCTAGGCTGCCTTTGTTCCATACCATCAAAAAATATTTTTCTACAGGAAGTTTTTGTTGAAAACATCAGTTGTTAGAACAGAAAGTTTGTTAGTTTTAGTTGCTCACTTTTCTCAATTATAAAGCCTCATTATCTTATATAACATTTTATTCTTTTACAGCTCTCACAATCTATGGTTTTCCGTTTACTTAACTATTTTCATATTGAGAAGTAAAGGTAGATTAATTTCTTGCAGAATGTCTTTTTGGAAAAACAGACATTATATTTTTAAGACTTTTTAAGCAAAGGAAAGATTGAAAGACGCCATATTGGGTTGCCATCTGTTGAAGACCAGCTTCGACAAAATGTGTATGTTGTAGGGTAGGAGTGTGAGGATTAGAATTATTAAGAAAAAGGAACAGAGATGTAAAAAAAATAAGAGACAGAGGCACAGAGCAGCATTGGGAGGGACAGTCAGTGAAAACTGAATCTGCCTAGTTTATTTTCCACATGCGTATACACTTCACTCCAAAAGGGGAGGGGCATGCAACAGACTATGTTACCATGATATAAGGGATAGACTTGAATTCTCTGACCTTTGGTCCAGGTGGAGGGGATCCACCTCTGTACCAAAAGTACTAATTAACCACACCCTAGGTCAGGATCTCTCATTTGTAGCCACACGTTTTGCCAAGAACTTTGAGGAAGTAAAAATAAACTCAAACTCTCTGACCTCCAGTCAAGGTGGAACAGACTCCTATCTGTGGGAGAAAATTAAATGTATATTCGGAAACAAAAAAAATAAGGGTTTTCTAAATTTTTAAAATTAAGAAAACTTGAAATCTTCCAGCTTGAGAAAATGGTTGTTGTATTTATTTGCTTTCCTAGATTAGTCCTCAAAATAGGTTTAGGACCAAGAATAATCATGCATGCCTTTAATCTCAGCACTCAGAGACCTCTATGAGCTCAAGGCCAGCCAAGGCTACTTAGTAAGATCTTGTCATAGTAAGATCTTGTTTAAAAAAAGTTAAAAGTGTCATTATATCTCAGATATGATAGGTATTTTAAAATAATTTTAGGTATCAACGAGCTTACCTATGTTCTTTAGTAGCTTCCTTTTCATAATGGCACACTACTCATTTCATCTTTTATTAAATCGAAATGACAATAGTGGTGGGAACTGAATTCAGAAAGAGCAAAAGAAATCAAAATCCTAAGATGCTTTTCTATTTTGTTGGCAGCTTCCATACTCAACATCGAGACTGTTTTATTTTCAGGACACAACACCTGTGAAGATTGTCACAGGTGAGATAAATTTGATCAGAACAGACTGAAAGATTAAGAAATGGAAGCATCTTTCAAGATCAAGAGTTTCAAGGCTGTTTCAGGTCAACTCGCTTCATAGAGAACTGCATGCCGAACTGATTTTTCATTCTAGAATTTGACAGTTTATTGAGGTACCAGATATAAACACGCAGTAAAACAGAGGTAACAAAAATGCTTTAATAGTGGTGAATCTAAATTTAGGCAGCGAGGGAGTAGTAGAGGAAGACAAAATTTTTGACAGATCATAAAGAAATTATTAGAAAAAGCATACTTGGCTTTTGATCTAATGTAGCTTAGACGGCATACAAGAGAGGAAGATGCTAGAATGCCTTTAGAAGTTTTAGAAGTGTACTAGGACTTTCTTTGGACCTCTAGCCCCCAAATAATGGTGCAGAGACTTAGTATTCATCTTTAGCTTAGGCTTATTTCATAACTAGCTCTTATAACAAATTAACCCATTTATATTAATGTACATTCTGTTACTTGGCTTGTTACCTTTTATCTGTAATGTATATCTGCCTTCCTCTTTGTTTTTCTGGTTAAATCTGTATACCTTGATTTATCCCCCTGAGTTCTCTCTGCCTAGAAGTCCCTCCTAACCTCTCCAGCCTAGCTAGTGACTCTGCTTCTTCTTAAACCAATCACAGTGACACATCTGCACAGAATGTAAACAAATATTGCACAACTTAGAAGTATGTTTTAAAAATCAAGAGTCTCAGGTGCTCCAGACGATTATTCTAGTGAGAGAAAGTCCACAACAACAAGAATTTTGATTGTCATTGAACTCCAGTTTCTAAGACCATGTCTGATGTGTAGTAGCTGCTTAAAAACTGAATGGTTACTGGAGAGTTGACAGGGTTAGGTGGAATATTCTGGTTCATATGAAAGTTTAAAATAAATGGTAAAAGCAAAACTCAATAGGTTTTCTAGTTGTTAATATCTTTACATTTTGTCTTCTATACCACAAGATTACAGACATTTCAAATTGCTTTGGAAACTGCTAGTGTTGAATCAAGGTTCACTAAATGTATTGATGGCATTAACAACATACTGTTTCAAATAACACATTACGAATATAATTTTGTTAAACACACAGACTCATTTGGGCAAATCTAAATTTCTCTTTGCCTTTCTTGATCGTGTACACTCCAAGTTCAAAATAACATTGCAACAGCAGATCAGCAAATTCTTGTCATTCTCTTGGTTCATTAGCCTTTGCATGAGTTAGCTCTTACACGGGGCACTCTAGGGCATTCTGGAGCCTGGTTCTAGTTAGTGGTATAATAACAAGAGACTAAAGCATGAGAGAAACTATTAACTAACTCTTGAAAGAGAGCATCCACAGACACGGAAATAAGCACTTATTTTAAGCCAAGAAAGAAGGGCAACTTCTAAAAAAACGAAAAGAACTTCTTCCTTAGGCAGTGGCAGTCATCAGCGAATGCTTTACAAGGCAGGGTGGAGTGACTCATTCATTCCTTTTTTATTTCCTTTCTAAGTAACCAAATTTCTTTTCTTTGTGATCATTGTCTTATGGTTACCAAAAAAAAAAAAGAATTAGGTTGTGCATTGCTAAATTACAGAATTATTTTAACTCCTGCCTCTTTGTGAGCATTAGTTCATTCTTTTAAAGTGGTAATTTGGAGCCTTTAGTTTGTCATTATTTTGCCATGTTAAGGAAAATGGCCACCCTAATGTAGGGCACTGTAAGCCTTCACAGACTTTAAATACTTTATGGAAACTTTGTCTTCCTGAATATTGCTCTTAGGAAGACATTGTCTTATATGATAAGGGAATCCTTAATTGGTCGTTTGATCATGGGGATGTCTAGTTTCTATCATAGAATCTTAGGCACATACACCCACAAACACACAAATAAGTCATTGTTTCTTATTTAGTTCATCAACATTATAATTTCAAACACATTACCAATTCTCATTTTTTTAGTAATACTTGTGTTAACCGAGGCTTTTGTAGGCAAATGGGAGATTAATTTCATGTTTGCATAAGTAGTCTACAACTTTGTTCAAAACATAATGAAGTCATAGAACTGTGGAGACTTCACAGCGTTGTTGGAAAGAGGAGAGGACAAAGCTTGACAAGGGAGTAAGGGGAATGTGGGAGCCTCCTGATGGCAGGGAAGTGTCCTTGAGTGAGGAACAGATTCTTTTTCCAGAGGACAAAATCTAACTATGAAATAAAACTATGGTTCTATCTGAATGGACCAATGGTGGCTAGATGACTACAAAGGGGATAAGCTAAATTTTTTTGACATATTTTAATAGCTGACATGTGGTCATTAAAATTGTCATAACTGAAATGTTTTGTTTCCTTTTGGTTGCTTTACGCTCTGTGAAGTTTGTTTTCTTAGAGGAGACTTTAGATGACAACAGCCTGTGGAATAAGCAGAGTGGCTGTGGGAAGTGCTCATTTTGTGCAACAAAATGTTTCAGAGGAATCTGGTTAAATTGCTTTACTTCCTTTTTATTCTTTCCATATATAGTTTAGAGCTCAGAACTTCTTAAAAACTTTTTTTTCTGATTCCCCCATTAGACAAGGCAATAAAAATTAACCAAGTTTAAGTTACAATTTAGGAGAGAATTATAAACCAAGATTTTTACGTGTATTAGGGGCTTATATTATCTTGTACTTTAAGAAGTGAAGTTAACATTTTCCTTTCTTCATGGTAGGGGAAACTATCTGAAAACTTTCAACTGCAGAATACTAAAGCCCACGAAGCAGAGAAAAGAACACAGTGAACAGTCAATCATGCTCTCTAAGCTTCAATAATAGTAACCCCTATTCCATTGTTATTCATGTTCTTTGTCCATCAAGATGCAAAAGACACTTTCAGGCTTGTTTTTAACAAGACAGAGGGGCCTGCCTCAGAGACTGTGTCTCAGAGAACACCGTTGGCTTCCTGATGTTGAGGGAGGCAGGCAGGACATCTCCTAATGCTTTACTCACAACTTTAATATTTATAGTTAGAAAATGATTAAGAGAATATTAAGAATAATCCCAGATGAAGGGAAATATTTCAATACAACACTGTAGGAACCAAACATGTTTTCCAACTTTTGTTTTTATTTTTGGCTTGTGCAATGGGATTGTGCAGTCAGACTTTTTCATTGGTGGGGTGGTGACATTTTGTTTGTGCCATAACAAATAAAGCTTGCCTGAGAATCAGAGTGTAGAGTGAGCTAATAACTAGCCACAGAGGCAGGCAGTGGTGGCATACACCTTTAATCGCAGCACTTGGGCAGGCAGAAGCCGATGGATTTCTTTGAGTTCAAAGCCACCCTGGGCTACACTAGATTAATTCAGTCTCAAAGAGAAATAGAGCCAGATGGTGGTGGCTCACTCATTTAATCCCAGTACTTGGGAGTTACATGCATTTAATTCCAACAGTAGGAAGGTGATGATAGGATGAAATATTCCAGGGAGAAGAGAGGAAAATAAAGTCAGAGGAGACAGGAGATTAAGGCATTCAGGACTTGTAGAGAGAGGATACCCCATTCAGCCTGAGGATTTCATAGAGGAAAGAATAGCTGGCTGCTCTGCTTCTCTGATCTTTCAGCTTTTACCCCTATATCTGACTCCAGGTTTTTATTATTAAAACCAACTGGGAATTATGCTACATCCGGCATCCAACTTTAGGGCATGAATTCATGAAAAAGCTGCTTGCCTTTGACTTTGTAGCCATCGGAGCTTCACATGGCCAGAGACACTGTCCTACTGGCTAGGTTTTCCTTTCTTTTCTCCCTATGGGTTCTGGGCTTTCTTTGAACCCTCTTTTCAGGATGCTGC
Source organism: Bramus lutescens (assembly GCA_001685075.1). Classification (NCBI taxonomy): domain Eukaryota; kingdom Metazoa; phylum Chordata; class Mammalia; order Rodentia; family Cricetidae; genus Bramus; species Bramus lutescens. The sequence goes on along the minus strand of LOEQ01003586.1, from coordinate 30,446 downwards.
CAAACTAGGTAGCTGCCTTGAGACCTGCTCAAGCTTCCATTGTTCTATACAGTAACAGTCAGCCTCACACTCCAACATCACCTTCATTGCCATCGTCAGCAGATTTGGTAAGACAATTGGGAATTCTTTCAGGGAGGAATTAGTTGAAAGAGAGACTTTTCCCCACATTCTATTACAGAGCTACAGTAATGAAAACAGCTTGGTATTGGCATAAAAACAG
>LOEQ01003586.1:17896-29514 GCA_001685075.1 Bramus lutescens | reverse complement strand
AGTTATCCTAACCAAGGGAGCCATTTTAGGGTTGGCTATAATCTTGGCTCTAGAGGGGTTCCCAGGTGTTCAAGGGGATTTCCCCAACTAATTCCGTGGGCAGCAGAGGAGAGGGGAGTGGGGAGGGGGAGGGAAATGGGAGGAGGGGAGAAGGTGGAAATTCTTAATAAAAAAATAAAAAAGAACACGACTATAAGAGTAATCAAATACAAAGGGAAACAGAAAAAGAAAAAGTAGGTGCAAGCTAACTAGGGAATTATTAGGTTGGTACAAAAGTAATTTTAGGATTTTTCTGTTGTTGAAAATTTCTATTTGATATTGGAATACATTTCAAAGGCATGCGGTGGTGGCACATGCCTTTAATCTGAGCACTCAGGGAGGTAGAGGCAGGTGTATCTCTGTGAGTTCGAGGCCAGTCTGGTCTACAGAGTGAGTTCCAGAACAGATTCCCAAGCTACACAGAGAAATCCTGTCTCAAAAAACCAAAATAGATAGATAGATAGATATATAGATAGATAAACAAGATTACATTTTATTTTAATGCATAATTCTTTATGTTTTATTTTGCTAACTGGTTATTACTTACTTTTTATTTTATATTATTTTTCTAGTATGCAAATGAGTTAGACAAAAAGAAAATTCAAGTAATCATCTTACTTGAATATAAAATGGATTATAAACTATCACAGAAAACTAAAAGAATGAGCAATATTTTGGTACAAACTTCTAATAAGCATACAGTGCAGTAGTGGTCAAATAAATTTTGCAGAGATAAAATAGATAAATTGAAAAGTAGTTTGAGGAGATGACTAAGTGAGCAAAAGTGTTTGCCATCAAGGTTGGTAACCTGAGTTAAATTCCCTGGACTCATGGCTGAAGGAAAGAAAAGGTTCTCACAAACTGTTCTCTTATTTCCATATGCATCCCATGGAAAATTGAAAAACTCGATAAGCGGGTACCTCATGAGATAAAAAAATCATTATTTTGAAGGGCAACCTTTCTTATTCTGCACAGGAAAAAAACCAATTCTCAACTGAAATGTGATGTTCAACAAAAAGGAATGACCAGTTCACTGGCTGTACAGGAGTTCCACAGTACTTTTTTAGAGATGCACCAGAAAATGTCTCGGTCACTGTCTGGTGGTCTGCTACTGTGAGACTGATCGATAGCTTTCTGAATCTTGCCAAATCCATTATATCTGAGAAGCAGGCAGAGTAAATCACTAGGATTCATGAAAAACTGCAAGCCTACAGTTGGCACTGGTCAACAGAAAGGACCCAATTCTTCTCTACTGAAATCTCTGGAGTCACAAGGCAAAACCAACAAAGACAAAAGAAGTGGGATACAAGCTATGCCTCCGTCGCCATCTTTACTTGACCTCCTGCCAACTTCCTACCATTTATTAAAACATTTTGACATTAATCCTTCTGCAGGAAAAAATGCTTCCTCAACCAGCAGAAAGTGGAATGCTCTCCAAGAATCATATAATTCCAAAACATATTTTTTATACTCTAGGAATTAGCAAACATTTCTAATTTTAAAAGATGTGTTAATTGCAATGGTTCCTCCTTTGTTAAAAATGTGTTAAGCCCTAATTACAATAATTTTAAATTCATGGTCTGAAACCACAATTTCTTTGTTTCAGGCTTTAAACTGAAAACCAATGAAGAAAATAACATCAGTTAACTCTATTTACCAATAATGACATTAAATGCAAATGTTCTAAATTCTTAAATCAAAAGACCCTGAATATCTTGATTTCAAATCCAAACCAAACAGAACCAAAACTTCTAGTATGTGGTGCCTATAGAAGTACTAATTTACACCTTAGGGTAAATGACTCAAGTGGAAAGGATAGAAAGCTCATCCCTTGAAACAGATGTGAAAGAAAGTGCCGACTATATTGATATCAGGGGCCCCCTCTTGGGGTTTCTAGTCTCATCAGTGGAAGAACTTAAGAATGGACTCAAGTGGAAGCTCAAGAAAAATTTTATTAGAGTATAAGAGGAAAAAAGAATCCTAGGGTAGGAACGTTGTAAGTCTCAACAGCTGCTGGTGATAGGAATAGATGGGAGATAGATAAGAAGGCCATTGTGTTTAAGCAGTCATGGAGGTCAGACACACGGCAAACCAGCAGCCACATGACAGAAAGGGGCCTTGGGAGAAGAACTGAGGAAGCTAAAGTGTTAGAGAAAATGTACCTGGGTTCTAGCCAACATCTGAAAGAATAAGAAAGAAAAAAGGGAAAGTTGTGCCTTTCTGACTTAGACACAGACCCCACTGCAACTCACGGTGGCTCCTAGGTCCTATTTATGAGCTGAACCTCAGGGGAGGAAAAGCATAGCACCTCATTAAAAGACCAAGAATTCTGGACTGACATTTAGCATGGCTTAGAATGAGCCCCTTTTCCTAGGGAAGGTCCTTTGATCAGGGCATTGACCTGACTCAACTGCAAGCTAGGTCTCCATCCAGGTCAGAGACTCTGTTCTCTTGACTAGAAAGAATTCTTTGTTTGTTTGTTTAAAAATATTCTTGACCCCTTGTTGCTGCTCAACAGTCCCACTCTGAAAAAGTAGTCATAAAATTATTTAGGAAGCAGGTCAAGGATCAGAGCCCCCAAACACCTCTGGAATCTTGGCACACTGGCAAAAAGAAAGCTGCTGAAAATCTCAAGGACATTTTTTTTTTGGCTTTTAACCGAAACCAAATTTGGTTATTCTTAGGATTCTTTTTTTTTACTCTAAACCACTTAGTCAATTAATACCTCCTCTTCTCATCAATTCCTTCTGCAAAGAGGTAACCTTAATTTCTTCTATGGAACTGACGTGACAGCAAACCTGACTTCTTTGAGCTAAATGGGGTCACTGTATGTGGCAACTGAGGAACAACTCCAGAGGATCTGGCTAAATGAGCCTAAAATGCATCTACAGGTGGCTTTGAACACTGCAGATGCAGGGAGGAAAGGAGGGCTGTATTGTTGCCTTGAAAGGGAAGTGAGAGAGAAGTGGAGGCAAAAGTTTCTAGAATGACAAATTCTGGGCAGGGAACCAGAAGCCATTATTTAAATGTTCAAAGTCCATTAGAACTGCTTGATGGGCTCCAAGAACATGCATCTACTAGCTCATTCTCATTTTTCCTTTAGCCTGCAAGGCTGGTCTCCAGAGTTATGGACCCAGGATCTGCTTTCAGGCATTTTGATAGCTGCTGGAGTGGCTGCAATCAGTGTGAGGTCTCTCCCAGATGGCTTCTAGAGAGGGAGAGTAGATAAATTTAGCCATCATTTAATTCTCAGGTTAAAATAATCATGGGTTTGTCTTGCTTGGCTGGAAGAGGGAGCTGCAGTGAGCCAAAAACTGAAGTCTTATATCTGGGCAGCTTTTTCTTTATCAAGAAAAAGTCATTAGCAAGAAATAGTTGTCTAAATAACATCTCACATGGCGTTAAGATTACTACTGTCTGGGGAGTGCAATTTCCTGGCTTGTTAAAGAAACATACCAATCATTTTAATCTTTTGGTCACATATTTCCTGGTGGGTGTTTAATATTATATAGTGGGCCAATATTAATCACTTTCTCTTTACTGTCAAGGCCACTTAAGGATCTGGTCCTCAGGGGTCACTTGGGCTTGGGAGAAACCTCTGGCTACTTTGTTCCATCTTTTATCAACTGTTCCATGTATGTGAGGATAAGACAATGACCTTGTTTGACTCTGCCTTTACTTGGAAGCTTTGTGGGAAGTTTTCCCTTTGGATTCTCCCTCCTCTTTCACAGATCAGACATTGGGTATAGTTCACTGTCATGGTGGGATCTCCACAGTCTCCCCAAACAAGAGAACTCGAGACTTTCTACCGTAGATGCCCCACATTTCCCTTGAACCTGGTTGGCCTTGGCAAGGTCCCCAGAAGGGAAGTTGCAACAGTCTGATAACTTAAACTAATGTGTAATATCTTACTAAAGCCTGGGAGAAAACTAAAAACTTTGAAATTAACTTTGATTAGATATACATTTGCTCTTTAGAGTGTCCCTTGTGGTTGATATCAAGAACAGGCCAATTTCTCCACTGATTAAGCAGGGGTTGGATTGAACTTTGACGTTGGAAATCTTACAATTGTATATATCATTTCTAAGTTTCATCTTTCACATACTGTAAGTAACTCACTCAGACTTTCCTACTTATATATGTTTTCTGTCTTTCTTTTTCATTCTGAAGACATCTAGTAATCTTTATCTTCACACACAAATTCTTTACTAAAATTTTTTTCATTTTAGATCCTTTGAACATTTTCTTCTACTTACTGGTTTTGTTTCTTACTACCATGCTATACAGTAACAGCAGTAAATAAATTACTATTTTGTCGTGAGAATTTTCTCCCAGGGAGGAGCTAAGCAATGCCTTCCTTGATCTTCATAAAGTCCCTATGACAAAGTGAAATTAAATTTCACCAGATTTCCCCCTGTTGAACCATCAGGTTTATTGGGCTCACCTACAGGATGTAAGTGATGGGTTGATGAGAAGAGCATGGGGAGAAATGCATGCTCTGGAAAGCATTCATCCAGCTTGGGTGGTAGTTTCCCATAGCTGCATAGGTAGTTGCCCTCTCTCTAATCCTCCCCAGTCAGTGATTCTCAGTCTGTGGGTCGTGACCCCTTCGGGGCTGAACAACCCTTTCACAGGGGTCACCTAAGACCATGGGAAAGAACAGATATTTACATTATGATTTACAACAGAATCAAAATTACATTTATCAAGTAGCAATGGGAATAATTTTATGATTGGGGTTTAGCACAACATGAGAAACAGTTTTAAAGGGTCGCAGCATCAGGAAGATTGAAAAACACTGCTTTAGGTCCTCTGCAAAAATACAAGGTCTCATGCAATTAGTACAGAACTGAATACAAATGGCTGAGAGGAGTGTCTGGATACTAAAAGAAAAAAAAAAGCAACGTAATCCAGCCATAAGCAAAAGATTGGTTTTGTGAAGCAAGGCTAAAATTGTTTACAACATTTCCCTCCCCTCCCCATACAATGGTAGGCATAGAGGAAATCCAGAAACATCTGGTCAGTTGCTGGAAGAGGCCATCTGTCATGGTCACTGAGTATCCCTGCATGTTCTTGCTGAGTATGTCAGGAATGAAAGCCCTGGACTGTTCTCTCTCCAGTTTATTCCCACAGAATTGTCTTTGGAACAGACCCTGGAGGATGAGGTAACATCTCTCTCTGGGCAATAAGCAGGCTTGCTTCTGCTCAATATAAAAGCAATAAATCCTCCAAGATCAGGGTCCTCTCCTGTCCTCTAACCCAGTGAACCCAACAAGCATCTTCAAGGACCACCAGCATCATCCATCTCTCTGGGACTTTTAGGATGTGAAAACCTGCACACACAAAAATAAAACATTTAGTGATGCTTCTGATTAAGGAGTCTAGTACATTCTTACTGAAAACTTGCCAAGTCAGTAAAATGTTATGTGCTGACACTGGGCACCTTTATTAAAAAGTATGGGTGCAAACTAGGTGAAGAGAATAAATGTCAGAAACCATTTGTAGCTAGAGTAAAGTGATAAGTATTGTAATAAAGCTAAATATCATGCATGCCAAATACTCAAAAGAACCCCAAATTCTATGTACAACATTCTCTGTATGTAAATAACACCTTTAGGTAAATTTGAAAATTTATATAATATAATTTAAAAAGTAGGCTTCTAAGTTCACATTTTGATAATTATAAAGAAGGATTTGGGTATGTAAGACTGGAAGATGATAGTATACTGGTTCAGTCAGAAATGAAAGCGAAGGGCACTTCTGTACCTCTGCTCAAGACCTCTCCTACTTAGTACTAAGACCAAAACCCAAAGCCCCTCTCCTTAGTAAAAACACAGCTCACTGAGAGACCATGTAAGGTATACCCTCCTCTCTATGTATCGGAGCATGGAATGTGCTGTCATTTGTGGTGGAGCTTAGGTATTCTTTCTTTCTTTCTTTCTTTCTTTCTTTCTTTCTTTCTTTCTTTCTTNTCTCTCTCTCTCTCTCTCTCTCTCTCTCTCTCTCTCTCTTTCTTTCTTTTCTTTTGGAGCTTAGGTATTCAAGACTGGACTCTGGCCCAAAGAGAAAGTACCTTGGGGAGGTAAGCCATTTGGAAAACCACAGGTCTTCAAAACTTATCAGAAAAGTGAATTCATCCAGAATTATGTAGTTGTAATTTTAATTCCCAAGTAGAAATAACTGATTGGTATTTCTTTGGAATCGTGAAACAACACTATGATAATTAACCTCAAACTACAGGGAAGGGTTGGGAACCATCTTTACCTATGATGGTAAAGGGTAAACAAAATAAAACAAAATACAAACACTCTCCTTAAGAAAGCTGATGTATTTTAAATTTCATTGTGGAAAGTCCAAGGTTAGTGAGGCTGACCATCAGAGGTTGAGAGTGGTACTAACCATGAAGAGACAGGTGGAGAGAAATTGGAAAGTTATCAATTACCTCAGAGCTGTAAGAGTTAACATGTTTAGAATGGAAAGGATGGGTAGATAGAAAGTGGTTATTTCTGTTTAGTACTACTAGAAGTATTGGAAATAGACACCCAGAGAGCTATGCTTATAAAATATAATATAAATGGCAGTCCTAATGCTTGAACTCCTGTACTGATCATTTCTGTAAAATAAACCCTATGAGAAGAAATTACAAACAGAATGTTTGAGTGAGACATGCTTAAGAATGAATAGGGTTTTGAGAAGCAGAACCTACTTAAAAATAAATTTCCTCATCAAAACACCAATGGGGAGATACACATTTAAATAAATTGATAGCAAAAAACAGAGCTGAAATTTTCAAAATTAGATATTAAAAGTATACAAAAATGTCTTTTCATTAGGTATTAAAGATAATCTTGCATATTTTAAGACCATTTCATTTCAAAATAATGTCGGTCTGGCAAAAGAGTTAAAACATAGTACAAAGGGCTCTAACACAGCCTACATGCACCTTCCGTAATGCTACATTTTATAGAACCATGGCAAAATTCTACAAAGGGTAGCACTTTGTAAAGTTAGTTATAATACTAACTTTATTTTCATTTCACCTGTTTGATGTTTATTTCCATTGTACATTAGAGGGCATTCCTCTTTAAAATGTATATGCAGAAATGACCACAGTTTGCTAACGTAGAGAGCCCTCTTGAGGGGCTGGGAGGCTACTCTGGAAGCCTTGTAGCCAGGAATGATAAATAATAAATTTTAGCCTGTACATTGACTGATGGAAGGTCATTGAAAATAGGGAGAAAAGTCATTAGGCATCAGAAAGGAGAGATTGTGAAATGGGCACTTAGAAGTCCTAAATTGACATAGTTAGTAAATGCGCATTTTTAATGCTTACTAAAAGAATTTTATTGCTCTGTGCTCAACTAAACCATTTCTCTAAAGAAGCAAAAATGAGAATTTTTTCCACGATAGCAACAAGATGAGTCTTTATTTCTCTTTTACAGAAGGCAATATAAAAAGCAATCCAGTTAATCATTTCCACATCTCAGGACCCTGGTCTCCCTTCATGTATTTCCTTGGCTCTGTAAGGAGGAGTACCCAGACCATGGCTATCCTTCAACTGGTCTAATGCTAAGGACTGCCATTCAAATACTGCCAGGACTTCATCACACTCCCCTGAATATTTTATGTTAAACCATGTTTATTAATAATCTTAGACTGGAAGCTTTGTAAGTAAATATTGTCTGTCCATCTTAAGCCTCTTCCTAAATTTTTGTAATCCTCCCCATGCTATTTAATCTTCCAAAATGATCACTCTTGAGAATAAAGGGGGAGGAAAGGGAAGCATTATACAATAGTCTTCATCTTTCAATTCACATCCATGTCAATGCAAAGAAGGAGTGAACGCTCACGGCTGACCTCGCTCTTCAGAGCTCTATCTGCTGATTACTGATGTTGAGTTTAATTCCCACTCTTCTTGGAGGCCTGCATCCCATGCTGCTTTGTAAATGGCTCTTTTCAAGTATGACTTAGATTGTCAGATAAAAACATAAACAAATCAAAACATGAGCCAAAGTAAATATTAATTTAAATGCTATAACCCCAGGTCCAAAGTGAAGTAACACATTTGGCTAAAACCTACAGTTCGGCTAGGCTGTCTGCACTTCAAGAAATGGAAAAAAAAAGAAAAGAAAAAGAAAAAAAGAGAAAGAAAACGTGCTGAGAACGGAAAACACTAACTCTCACATTCATGACCGCCTAAGAGAGAAAACAGACCAAAAAGTGAGGCATGTGCTCCAAGCAGCCCAGGGCTGTCCTGGCCCATGAGCACTTGTTCCCCATCCCATTTTATTGGAACACGCGAGAGTCTCTGTTGCTCCTTGGCTCACAGCTTTACTGACCCCAAGACACTAGTGTTGGCTTTGCTCAGAAGTGCTCCGTGCCATGAAGCCTCTCTCTGCCCTCACAACAGGTCAGCCTTGCTTCTTCAACTTTCCCATAGTGTCCTGGAACTGAGCCACTAGGCAGAGTCCTCGGGGATACATTGGTTGCCAAGGAAGATGTCACACTTGCTGTTTATTTCCTAATGGACTTGAAGGTTTCTCATGTAATTGAACAGATGCCTTCAGATTTTGACCTTAATGCACTGTACAATTTACAAAGTGTCCAGATTGTGTGGATACATAAGCCTCCCTGTAGCAATAGACGGGAAGACTATGACATACACTCATAATCCCAACTTTATATTTAGAAAACTGGAAATTTGAAGTTGTATAGACTTGATAGGTTTTATGTGTGTTACTCCGCATTTCCATATTCTGTTACCTTGACCATGATAAGTTTTTCTTTATTTTAAATTCAAACTTGAATATATGCAATATATTTTGAATCATCATATAACATGTACTAAAATGACTATGAAATGGATTATCCTCACATAGATCAGATTAAAAACCTAGCAATTTTTCTAAGCTTATAATAAAGCTCAAAGTAGAAACATTATAAATCATTCATTTCAATCATTATTCTCTCTTCTGGAACTTTCCATGCATTTTCAAAATATTTAATTTTGGACTTTGATACAGCTGTTTTCAATAAACAAAATCTTCTTTTCCCCCAGTGCTTTAAAATTCATCACAAAGCATGAACACTTTTGTCAGAATCAAATAAGATAGCGTTCACACATTTTAGTCTGGATATCACTATTTGGATCTACACAAATGCATGTGAATATATAGATAGGAAACTCACTGTTCTCTGTAACAACCAACATCTTGATTCATTTGTCTGCAATAGATACAGACTGAGTTACAATAATCTTCACACCCTAAAGTTTCTTACTTGAGTCACTTTGAAAATCAGCTTTCTTCAAGTTTCTAAGCTTGTGTATATAGAATATATGATACTTAAAGGCAGATTGGAAAACCGCCAGGGCAAGTCCTGCTCTGCTGTTTGGACAGCCTTCAGATTCTGTTTCAGCCAGATAATGGTGTGGGTTACCTGGATTCTGTAGATTTTACATGTTCCTAGAGTGAGCTTCACTGAAGAGTCTGTCAGTGGGCTTTGAGTTCAGCTGCTCCACTCTTCACTGGTAGGGCTGTCAGCAGAGCACATTGGCATTGGAACCTAACCACACATTCTCAACACTTCTACAGAATTAGAATGAGCGGATGAGGCTCAGATAGTTAGGAAGGTAAAGCAAGTCTGGTGACCTGTCTTGGTCTCTGGAACTCACATAGCAGAAGAGGAGAATGGACTCCTAAAAGTTGAACTTGGCACCCACTCATGCATGATAGCGTGCACATGTAGTACAGGTATGCATGCAAGTGCATACACATGCTAAACAAATGTACAATACATGCTTATAATAATAAGTGTTTTAAAGAGAGTGGGATTAATCCGGGATGGCCTTTCAACACTTCAAGAGAATATTTATCATGACTCAAAAGTTCAAAATTCTCAAAAGGTCTATGCTGGCTAAGTAAGAGAATTCAAAACATATATGCAAAACCCCTGCCAATGTGAATATTTGGCATTGCCATGGAAACATGGATGTTTGACAGGAACATTTATTCAAATTGGGCCTGAGGCCGTTCAATAGAATGCACTGCACATCACGGCCATCTGCCTGAAGCAGTGCTATAGAAAATATAAGAAAGTTCTGTCACTGTGGGACATAATTTTGTGAAGGATCTTGCTTATCTCTTGAATGTTTTACATTTACATGTAAGATTATGTCCACCACCAGATGACAGTGACTAGGTCCTTTTGGGCAAGAATCAATACTATGCTCATATTTATCAAAAATTCAGTATTCTAATGAAAGAACTCAAAATTTTATAGAAAATACTTAATTGCAGACTATCTATGTACCATAAGAGCAATGATGACTTGGTTGTGTCTGCATCTAAACATATAAGAAATTTTATTATTTTTCTATGGGAAGATGTAATTGAAGAAGCAGTAATTTATATTTTTGAAAACCCATTCAGTCATGATTGGTAAGCACAATTTGTCTCATAATATTATATTTTCAAAACACATTCTAAAGAGAAACCAAATTATTTCTGGACTTTCTTCTTAAGTCAGTGAACATTCCAGCATGGATATGGGGAGAGGCATGCAAACCCACAGTCCTGGCTGAGGAGCTATTGATAGTGGGTGGATGCTGGGGAAAAGAGAGTCAGTTTTCTTGAAAGAATCAGCCACTGAGAGATCAACCATGCTACAGTGGATAGCTCTGTCTACAGTCATATATGCACAGCACTGATTGGACTCAGTGAGTTATTAAAAACAAACAACTCGAGAGGCAGAAGCAGGCAGATCTTTCTGAGTTCAAGGCCAGCCTGGTCTACAAGAGCTAATTCCAGGACAACCAGGGCTATTAGAGAAACCCTGTTTCTAAAAACAAAATTAAAAAATAAACAAACCAGACAAATGACAAATAAACAAAACAACCAGAGTACATAAAGTTGGGAGGAAGATGCAGAGAAGTGGCTGTGAAAGAAGTTGAATGTGGATAAGGGATGAATGTGATTAAAATACATGATATGCATGGATGAATGAAATTTTTGAAATATATATATAAACCTTTAATTCTAGTACTCAGGAGGCAGAGACCAGAGACAGGAGAATCTCTAAATTCAAGACCAGTCTGGTCTACAGAATGAGTTCCAGGACAGCCAGGGCTACACAGAGAATAACTGTCTAAAATTTAAACTACATTTATTGGCTTTAGTTATTGAGATGTCCCCATGGCAGGAATGTATCAGGGACATTTATTTCTAGCACTATGACAAGACACCTTTGGATATAAACTTTAGAATAAGTTGATATCATGTTGACTTTTTATTCATTTGTTTTGAAAAGAGTCAACGACCATTATGGCAAGTTGTCAGATAAAGAAATAGTCTCCGCACAGAGTGATTTACATATCAGACATCTGTTTGAAATTCTCTGTAAACTCAAATACAGCTTGGCATCTAAATTTTAAATCCACATTATAGACCATAAATGTGGAGAGACCTCTTTGGTGAAGAGGACAGTACAGAGTCTGATGACTAAAGGATTGGAAGTCACTAATATTTTTTGATTTCTTCTTCTTCTTCTTCTTCTTCTTCTTCTTCTTCTTCTTCTTCTTC
>LOEQ01003586.1:0-17847 GCA_001685075.1 Bramus lutescens | reverse complement strand
CTTCTTCTTCTTCTTCTTCTTCTTCCTCTTCCTCTTCCTCTTCTCCTCCTCCTCCTCTTCTTCTTCATCATCATCCTCATTATTATTATTTTTATTATTCATCTCCTCCTCCTTTTTTTCCTTCTTCTTCTTCCTCCTCCTCTTCTCCTTCATGATCATGATCATCATCATTATTATTATTATAATTTGAGACAGTCTCTCATTATGTAGCCTTGGTTTACCTGGAGTTTGCTATGTAGATCTAGCTGGCTTGAACTCATAGTGCTATACCCGGTTACCTAGCAATTGCTGCGATTATGCACTGACATACTTAATGGAGTCACAAACTTTAATAAGCTGGTATTGCTTATTATATTGCCTAACTCTGTGGTTTTGTGTAATAAAAGTCGTGGGCTGATATTAGAATTTGCCATTCCTCTGACTATTTCTTAGTTTTTATAAATTCATGGGTGTATTGATTTGAGTTGCATGTTATAGAGTTCCATTTTGAGAAATTTCACCATAGCATTAAGTTCGTCATTGTTCTAATGGTTGCTGAGAATTATTTGCCACTGAAATTGTCTTGGGCTTCTAAAAAAGAAGCAAAGACTTAGCCAAATCTAGCCCAGTAAATAGTTTCACAATGTGTCTCCTCACCATTAGAGAAAGAACTAACCCGACACTCTCTCCTTCTCTTGTTACTGTCTCTGCTTCTGTCTTACTTTGAAATGTGTCAAATTGATTATCCCATTCTTTAAAAAGTATTTACTAATCAGCTGATTGGAAATAAATTATCATATAAGTGAGTTCCAGTTTTAATATATTGCACTTGTGCATACCCAACTTACACATTTGTATCAGATCTTATATGGATAAAATAAATGTCTGTGAATATTATTAAAGACCAAATATAACACTACAATTTTATTTTCAATAGTAGGGAATATGGAAAAGTGAAGTTTTAAAGGTGTAAAGCTTCAAAATTATGCCAAGGTGAAGACATGCATGCAGTTCTCACTTTAGGTAAAACGAAAGCACCATTACTACTTAAGCCCAAACCTGCTTAGTGTCTACCCCTAGAAATACTCTCTTCTCCCCATCTCAGATTTAAGCTCGCTTCTACCTTTGATAACCTGGGTTGGATTGTCTCTCCAAAACAGAATCAACATACATTTGATATTCTTTTGTATCTAGCTGTCTTCACTTGTGACAGTAATCTATATTAATCTACATAGCACATTTGTATTAATATTCTTCATATTCATGATTATTTGTGATTTCATTATTTGAATCTGCTACAACTTAGTTATATGTTCTGTAGATTAATATTTATGTTGTTTTCAGTTTAACAAATGACGTTCTTTAGGGCATGTGTTTTTATGACTTTTTGGGTTTATAAGAGTCATTCAGTTATACTTTATTCAAAATTAAAGCAATAAATGCCAAATTTCAAGATTTAAGCTGTAAAATATTTCAAATATACATTTGTTTTATACACTCTAGTCAAAAGTAGGACAGTATGTGTAAGATTTTGAGATTTAAGCTACAAAAAGCAGTTCAATATATATTTATTAGCATAAATACTTCCTGTGAGTGCCATTTGGCCATCCATTTACACGTAGAAGTCAAATGTTGGCTTTGGGCTTATGTTGATCCTATTTTAGAGAGAGTAACATGAGTTGTCTCTGTGCTGATATTGATTTACTTATGTAATAAAAAATACACAATATTTCCCGTGCTTTGGATGCTGGTCTATGCCCAGTACTTTCTCCTGAGACAGAGTGTGTTTATACCTGTTGCTTTACATTCTGGTTTATGCCCAGTACTTTCTCCTGAGACAGGATGTGTTTATACCATGGTGTTTTATTGTAATTTTCACATGTGCTTGTAAAGCCAGGGTCTCGCTGTGCCGCCTACACTTGTCTTAAAATCTTGGACTCATGCAATCTTCCTGCTCAGTCTCTCTCATAGCAGGACTATGGGTGTATTCTACTTCACCTAACTTTAATGTGAAAATCTTAGATAAATAAACCAGACCATTTTTTCCAATGTTTAATAATTATTTGGTATAATTACAAAAGTATTAAGATTATTTTTTTTTGTTGTTTCTCCATTGCTGAGTATCAAATCAGGTCTTTGTGCATGCTAGTCAATTTTACTTTTCTATTGATTCTTTTGACTTTTTAGTTTTTTTCTATTTTATAAAAGACTTTGTCTGAAAATGTATGCTTTGAATAACTTTCTCTTAATTTGGGTATAACCATTTTGCTGTCAATAGCATCTTCTGATACATAAAACATCAAGTTTAATATACTCACATTTATAATTCTAAATTTTATTACTGTATGTAGTCCACATGATGGACTGCGTGTGAAGGTCATAAGATGATTTGGGGAGAGTTAGTTCTCTCCTCGTAGCATGGATTCTAAAGATTAAATTCAGGTGAGATTTGTGTCATAAAGTATGTCTATACTCTGAGTCATCTTGTAGATCCATACTTATGCATTTTTAAAGACTATTTCCTTGTTTATCAAAAAATTAACCAATTTAATCTTATGAAGATGGTCTTCTAGAATCTTTACAATAATTTTATCTTTTAATATCCTTAAGTTCCATTTTTTTAAGGCACATAATACTAATATGAAGCTAGTAAGAAAGGAACAGGATGGTCGAGCTCGGGGAAGGGTGGAGTGGGAGAGCAATGAAAGAGAGATCTTGACAAACTAGAGCTATTATGGGGTTAGGGAGAAGCCTGGTGCTAGGGAAATTCTTAGGAATCCACAAGAATGACCCCAGCTAAGACTCCTGGCAGTGGTGGAGATGGTGCCTGAATGGACCTTCTCCTGTGGTGGGTGAATACCCCAGCTGTCCTCACAGAGGACAGTGGCTGGTAGAACCAGAAGCAGAAATTCAAGACCAAGCACGAGGCCAAACTCTGGGGATCCAGTCCTAGCAAGGGAGGTCAAGATCTTGACAGAGAAATCTACAGAGACAACTAAACAAAGCTTGTGGGAACTCATGAACTCCATACCGACAGCTATGGAGCCTGTGGGACCAAACTAGGCACTCTGCATATGGGTGACAGTAGTGTAGCTTGATCTATCGGAGGGGCCCCGGCAGTGGGATCAGGATCCATCCCTGGTGCATGAGCCAGATTTTTGGAGTCCATTCCCTGTGGTGGAATGCCTTGCTCAGCCTTGATGCCAGGGGGAGGTCCTGCCTCAATTTAGTGGGCCAGGCTTTGTAGACTGTCAATGGGAGGTCTTACCCTTTGGGAGGAGTCCAGGGGTTGTAATATGAGGGCCTGCTTGTTGGGGGTTTCTGTCCTCCCACCTGGCTGCTCACAATTCTGTAACTCTGTCCCCTTCTAGCCTTCTCAAGTACCGGGCATTTGTGGTACACACATGCACAAGCAGGCAAAAGGCCCATTTACATAAAATAAAAATGAAATACATCTTTAAAATATTTCAATAGGTTTATTGAAGGATTATAGTCATACATAATTAACTGTAGTACTTATTATGAACAGTGACAAATGAAGACAAATTTGAGTAACTGTAAAGATGAGCAGACAAATAATCAAAGACATCCTAAACAAAAAGGAAAATTCTAAGAGCTGTTACATTTACACATAATTAAATTTCCTACCAAATTTAGTTGTTATTATTATATGTTTTTGATTAAAGTTTAGAAAATAAAAAATATGTATTATTTTATCCTTATTCTTTCTCTTATTTCTAAAGCATGATGTGAAAGGCACAAAGAATAAATATTTAAAAAGTTAAATTTACAAATAACTAAAATAATTTAAAAAGAAACACAAAAAAACACACTATAAAAGCCTATTAGGTGTACTGGCCAACTTCAACCTTCTTTCCAGTAATATGAGTTTGGTGAACGCGGAGGGACAAGGACATGGGTAATGATTCTTTGATAGGTGAGAGTTTATACCTATAAGGGCATCCTGAGAAAAGCGTTCCTTTCCCTTCCAGGGATCAAGATAGAGAGATCTCAACACTGAGTCTGCTTCTAAGCCTTTTACTTTCATTTTGATCCTATTGCTTTGCACACTGAAACCCATAGCGTGGTGGTATTTTTCTCTCAGTCTCAACAATAATAGTAGTAGTTATATATAATTGCATAGAAAGCTTTGTTGTTGTTGAAATAAAATTGCCAAGTTCTACAAGAGAAAAATTAAAATGACTTCTTTTATTTTTATTTATGTTCACACGTTCTACATGCATTTTGTCAAAATAGGAACTATATCTGTTGAGTATATGTCCATAGCTAAATATAAATACACACACACACTCACTCGCACACACACACACACAGAGAAAAAGAGAGAGAACCTTGAATTGTGAGTTGTCTACAGTATATAAAGTTATTAAGAATTGTGAGTTACATACATTTACTAACACAGAACCTTGAATTGTGAGTTATGTATAGTAGTTAAAGTTACTAGCAAGGAAGCTGCTCCATCCTTGCTTGGCTTTGCCTCACAGTGATGACTGTGGACACTTTGGGATTCAGCGAGCTCACCTATTGGTTGACAATCTTACAAGGATGTTTTCCTACCACCAGAACATTGGCCATAAATGTCTATTAGTCAAAGTAACTGCAGGAGTTTTATAAGGCCTGTGAGTGCATGCTCCTCAGCCTGCTTCTTCTTAAATGACTAAGAATGCAAAAATAACCAATCTTTTGACCTCTTAAATCACAAATTGGATAGGCTTACCATTAAAACATATTGTAAATGTGTTTCCCATTATTTAGCTCATTTAGCATGCTCAGAAGCAAGCATTCAAATGTTTTGGGTTCTGTCCTTTTTTCATCGCAGAGGATATTAAATGATCCTTTCAAGCCACCAAGGGATATTTGAAACAATACAGAACAATTAGAATAGTCCTGATAGGCCATCATGAACCATCTGCATAAAGGATGAAGAATGTCAGGGTGAAATTGGCTAAGTAATTTCTTGGTTTTCTGTGAACTGCTGAGATAATTCTCCAAAGATGGCATAACTTGTTCAATTGGGAAGGTCGTCTACTTATATTATATTAGAAAGATGAAAGGAGGCCCCTAGGAGAGTGGTACATAGCACTAAGTCCTTACCCTACAAGGTAGAAGTGACCGATAGTAAATATAATAAATCAATTAAAAGTTTCTGCCAAACCAACATGTATCTATTTATGTTTTGTGTTAGCAATAGAATGCACATGCTGATAAGTAAAACAAAATGATTTTTTCCTTTTCTTTGGCAAATTAATGCTTTTAATTTTTTTCTGGAAAGTATTTTAAAACCCAGAGAAACATTAACATTCTAAGAAGTTACATGTGTTCCTTTCTATATAGACCTTGGATTCTCTCTGAAACACCTGAAGATTCTAAGACAGATATGGCACATCACAGAGCACTTTGATAGTTTTCTAATGCAGGTAATGAAGCTAAGGTGACCTGTCAATCACTGTATGCTGGAATACACAGGTGTGTTAACTAGTTACAGAGACTACCTGACTAAGCAGCCTCATGTTAGACAAGTTGGGATATGATTCACATCCAAACACTTCTCTCAATACGTCATGATGTGATTTTTTTTAAAGGTGAGCATGCAAATTTTAAATATACATTTCTCCTTAGTGTGAATTTGCAAAACGTGTGAAGAGTTTTCAGACAAACACATTTTACAACTCAGATATTCCATGGCATATGGTTGATGCACCAACAGGTGAGATGGATTACTCACATATTATAATTTGCAAGAAGTGGTTTTTATATGACAGTAGACTTTTTAACATTTCTCTCTCTGGATCCTGGATGGATTTCTTCACATGTGAGTCAATCTTGTTTTATGGATTATAGATATCTCTGTGATGCTTGCCTCAAGCTAAGCTCTTCTAGCCAAGATATTTCCAACATATGTTGATCTTTCAACATTTTTTTGCTGCCCTTAAAAATTCTGGGAATATGGATGTGTATTCCTGGGTAGGTAGATGACATTTAAGACAGAAGTACCACAGAGGTGCAAACAGCTGATATTAAAGGATAAACCGTCCATTGAAAGTGCCCTCTCTTTTTATCTTGGGAAATGTGAAGCAGCATCTAATAAGCCAGAGGAAATGGATGTGTTGATGAGAAGGTTATACACACAGGTGGTTGATAGCAGTCAAGGTTGCCTGACTATATTGTGAGCATACATACTAGAGCAAACCTGCATTTTATTTCAGAAAGCATGACATAAAGGTAAAAATGTGTTCCATTAAAATCAAATTCCAAACGTGTTTCATTAAAGCAAGATTTTATAAGCTATCCAGATGATGTGCAGGTACTTAGATAGAATATTGAATCATATGGACTTTTCTTGATGAGCCAGTAGAAGATATGATTCTTTGAATTTGCTGTTCGTCCTTTGCTATAAAGCTTATCTTTCTAAAGAGTAATAGCACTGAATCTGTGATAGACATTACTGTTCACATTACTTTCTCCCATCAGCCCAAAGAAGAGATTACAGACAAGTAGTGAACCTCGTAGAATTCACCCATCTAATCCCACATTTTGTAGGGCGAGAATGAATTCATGAATATGTGAAAGACCAGAGCATCATATCAGATAACACAATCATATCCTTTGCGGCTTTTGTTTTTGTTTCTGTCAACTCGGCACCATCTACAGTTATCTGGAGAGAAGAAGCACATTTGAGACAATGCCGTCATTAGATTGCATGTAGAAATGTCTGTAGGGCACATCCTTGATGAATGATTGAGGTGAGGAGACCCAGCCCACTGAAGATGGTACAACTCCTGTGCAGACGGTTTTGAGTTGTACAAAAAAGTGGACTGAGAAAGCCATGAAGAACAAGCTGGTAAGCAGCTCCTCCATGGCTTCTGCTTCACTTCCTGCCTCCTGGTTCCCACTTCAAGCTCCTGCTCTGCCCTCAGAGATGGACTGACCTGAGAATTCTAAGATGAAATGAGCCTTTTCCTCCCCAAGTTACTTTTGGTCATGGTAATAGTAACATTAACTTAAAAGGTGTCCTACAACAGTTATGGAGAACTGATTCTGCATGTTAGAATGAAATGTTTTTGTTGTTCTTATGGTTAAAATTAAAAACAATATTATAAAAGCCATTTTGATCTAAGTTTGATCTTATCTAATTTATCTATTTTTCCTCATAGCCAGGTTTTCTTCCCCTTTTCTTGCTGTCCTCTGTTCCCATCCATCTCTGTGTCTCTCATCTTAAGTATATAGGATAGTTGCATTTGGGTAACATATATGCATTTCTCTTCAGCTCAAGGAATCTTATTTAATGTCATAAATATTCTCCTATAGGCATCATAATAAGTCTGCTTTAGGGTAAAATAAAAAAATATCTTAGGAAATTTTCTACATATCCTTTTCTTTCCTACTATTAATACCTGTGTACTCTTTAATTGAATTAGAACATAACAACAGGCTACAGTTATCTTCCACAGAATGCTTTAGTTTATTTCTTTGATTTTTTTATTCCCAGATCTTGACTTCAAAATGCTATATTTCTTATTCTTCAAAGTCAATACTTTAACTAGTATTCTAACCATAAGGAAATTAAATCCAAAAATGATTAATATCTTTCCATTTTTGGAACCTTACGACACACGTGAAGGCACAGACACGTGATAATGACGAGGACCTGTGGTTTTAAACTGCAGACTTCACAATGCCCAAGCAAGAGAACAGTAATAAGAGCCTGCTCAACTCCCTTAAGACTCACCATTTACTCTGTGAAATGAAAATATTGAAGCCTATCTTTGAATATCTTGATTTAAAAAATTAAGCAGATACTTAAGGGAGTGAGCAACATAAAACTCCACAATAAATAGTGGAGTTAGCTCCATTTTGAGGGAACACACGGAGAAATGAGGGTCAGTTTTCTAAAACGCAAACGAAGGCTTTCACAAGCCTGTTCCTTAAAAGTACTTTTGGGAACTTACAATTGACCGGTTTGCTGTCTCTGCTCAGGAAGTGAGTACCCAGGACATCCTCCTTGTGTCATGATTACCATCCCATGGGGGAATACTAGGGTGCTAAAAGCATCAGTGACCTCTACTCATGTCTACGTGCTGAGAACATCCTTTTGCTGCCCGACTTTAAGAAGATGGAACTCCTTCTCAGGAACACAGGAGCTCATGTTAGTAAGCCCCCAATGGATGGACCTCCGTTGCCACAGTTCTCACCTATCTTTCTTAGGAAGGACAGGAGACATACCAATGCAAATTTCTACAATAATCAAACATTTTTGTTGGGGAAAGAAAGGTTAAAATTTCAAAAGCATTTGCATTTGCAGGGAATCTACAAACAAAAAGTTCTAACTCAGGAAGGAAGACTTGTATGCCCAGATTGATGACGATTTAGCTCTCAGCGGAAAAGTCAGCTAATCCAGAAGACCTTCTGCTTTCCATGAACTAACTCCAAGTTATGAATTAGAACCAAGATTCCATCAAATTTTAGCTACAGTATAGACATCAGTGCCAGTGGCTAAGTAGGCCTTATTGAAGCAAGCCTGCTCATCTTCAAAAAGCTCTTTGACACAGGACTGTCCCCCCGATGAGGGGGAGAAATGTGGCTTAAGTCAGATTACTCTGGCCTTGTCAATCAATGCCTCCTAGCAAATAGGCATTGCAGACATTTCACCTACTAGGAATGCTCTATCTCAGGTTACTTGTATGTAGTGAACTGAAAAGATGCTTAGCCACCGTGAAGCTTCATACTAATGCTTGTGTTTACATGTTACATGGAACTTCTATCTGGGAAAAAAAATCTGGAAGTCTCTTGAAAGAGGATTTTTCTCTTTGTTTTCAAGTACATGAAACTGCAATAAAACAAAGCCAGTGGAAATCAGCCTTTGTCTGGAGACTTTTTCTCGGCTTCCTAATTTTAGTAGGCTCAAAGGCTTGTCTTACACAATTGTGGAAATAGTGACTCTGGTGTTAGACTCATCAAGAACTTTTGAAAACTAGAAGAAAAAGATGAGTTAGTCATGAAGTGGTTGAACTTTCATGTGGTTTGGGGTTTCAGTTTCATCTTGGAGATGAAAACTTTGGTATATAACTTAATTTTTTAACCAGATTTAGATTCAAGTTATCTGTGTCTAAACTGAAAATGCCTTTATGTATGTTCTTCAAAATGTGAGGAAGTTTCTTACATGGAGATTTAAAATGGAAATTTTAATTTTTAAAAATTTTAAATCAGTTTTATTATTATAAAGCTCTGTGTAATAAAATGCTTTTAGATGTGTGAGGAAAACAATTATTTTCGTTGAAGACCTGACAAAATATAAGATAGTTGCACTAATAAAGTTCATTTCTTCTCTAAAAAAAAGTTTAAGGAAGCAATAACAGGTGTTAGAGTAGGTAACTGTCCCCTGTGGTTGTAAAAATACCAAGGGGGCAGGGGTTCCAAAGGGAATGTTCTAAGTGCTGGAAGTGTCAGAAGAGCAGGTTGAAGATTAGAATCAGAGTCCATGTGGGAAAAGCTGAAGGAAATTCTTTACCATAAATCATCTAGATACTTAATTTGGAATCAAACACAAACTTGAACATGTGTCATATAATCTGGCTAAATACACCTGGGCTTTATTAAGATGGTGTGAGCCAAAGACTACAAGGTTTGAGACAAGCTTGAGCAAATCATGTGCTAAAGAGAAAAGCAAATGTATTGTATAGCTTACCCAAGGATAATAAAATTCCCCATACTTCTGAACACCAGCTTCATATGATTAAAGGACAGATCTTCTTAATTTGTGCACTAGGTTTGAAAGTTAGCACAATGCAGTGCTTAATAACACACATTTAAGGGTGATTCTATTCTGAGATGAAGTCCTGGCACCTGTATCAGGTGAGTCACTACTCCCTCTAACTCCAGCTATAGGCTAGCTCATGTCCTCTTCTGTGCCCCATGGGCACCTGTATTCCCATGTGCACATCACTACACATAGACACCCATGCATACATATAATAAAAAGAAAATAAACATTCAAAATAAACAAAAACCTTTCTTGACTTTGAATATTTGAGGATATAGTACAGATATTTTATAGGGTTTACCTCCTTTTTCTGATAATTCATGCTTGCTTTTGTCTTAGAGAAATTTAATGGAAATACTACTAAAATAATTTTATATTAGTATTGCATGCAGATCCAGGCTGCATGAAAGCTAGTATTTAAAAGGTAAGAGTTGGTGAGAAAGGGCCATGGTTATAGAAGGATGGGCATTCTGAAAGACGGAGATGTGCCACCCTCATCTATAAGGGTACACTAGGAGGAAAAAGAGGTGCAATGAGATAACTGTGTGCTGACAGGGCTCTTCAAAATCTAACACACATGCCTCTTTTTTCTGCTTCTTCTGGACAGACATGCCAATAGACCGCTGCACTCTGAGGTTGTTTCTTGCAATTCTTTCAAGCAGACATTACTTTTCTGTGAACTTAGGTTCATAGCAGTTTGTATGCTTTCTACTGCCTCATGCACAGAACTAAAGACCAAGAAGGAACATTACAGATTCTGATATTATCTGAAGGTCACTAAATGATCTGAGTTTTATAGCTCTAAGCAAAGATTAGCAACTAACATACTAACTATTTAGGGGGTTTCTTCTCTTGAGAGCCCTGAGAGTTGGTGCTGAGGAAGGAGGACAGTCTTGCTTAAAGGGCTAGGGAAGAGAAACAATCCTACAGAAAGGCAAGGGGTATTGGGTGAAAAGAGGGGGTTGGAAATGGCGAGAAAAAGCAACCATGCCGAGGATAGCTCTAAAAAGAGAGGGCAGTGCCATCCTCACTGTCAACCTGATTAGGAGTTAAATAACATCAGTTTATCACTAAACCAGTGGCATTATATTTCATGCCTTGATTGAGGTGTGGTTTCCGAGGGGTTTCCATGTAAGTGGTAGACATATCCAATACTGTTAAAGTTGGTTAGTTTAAAAACTACCACTCATGTTCTTCAAATCACTCTGATTCTAGACCTTGGCTTTGATACTTGTCAGGGTTACATTACTGTGTTGTAACAAAGCGCCTCTTAAATCACGGTAGAAAGAATTGATCCCTTCATAAAGGATCACCCTTGTTATCAGATCAAATTCCTCAAATTCCCTCTGTCCCTGAGTAATGTATGATAGTTATTGTCTGCTTCAGTAGGAAGAACCCTATTAGAGATGCTCAGCCACAGGATCTCAACCCCCAGTGGTTCTACTTAGCAGTATTCCTTGTATTTAACCCCACTCTGCTTTGGGCTGTTGATCTCCTTTATATATGTTATCTTCAGACCTGATATTTCCTCAATGAAATAGATTGGTAACATTTACTGAGTAATTTTGGCTCTTTACTGTTTTCATTACTGTCCAACTCTTGTTTTTAATCAACCACATATAGATATTGTACTTTACGTAATTCACTGAAGAGACTGAATTTGTTTGATTTGGAAAAACTAAGAGGTGTCTTCACAAGGACTAATAGGTAATCACAAAGTTTTAGATGTTAAACCACTGATCTGAAGGAAATAAGAAAGGAGTATAAATTCACAGCTGAAGATGTTCCTGAAATAGTGATGTAGCTGAGCCTTTGGGGGAAGGTATGCCATGAATTGTAGGAATGGATAGAACTGCCGAGTTATCCAAGGGACTCCATCAATAGATGTCAGTTAGGCTATGCTCTGAGTCCCCTCAGTGCTTAGAGACGACTTCAAGGATGAATTATCATGCAGAGAAAGGTAACATTGATGGTCCCCAAAGCGTAAACCCTTTTTCATTCATCAATATTTTGAAGAATTGTGCACTTAGTAAAGTATACAAAAATTAATGAAATGATTACAAAATTGATAAAAAAATAAATTCTGAATGGACCACTTCTAACTCATTTTATAAATAAAATTATTCTCACAAAGATAATTTTCGGTCTAAATTATATTTTTGGTGAATTTTAGTAAAAAAAATAATATGCAAAACATTCTATCACTTTACCCATAGAGAAAATTGAATACTTTCTGACTTATAAATATTAACATCAAAAACAGACACAAGCAACCTGCATAAATAAAACTACAGAGTAACATTCCTCATGAATAAAGATGGCAAAGCAGAGTTGAGGAAACTTTATCAGAGTAAGTTCTGTCCTCTTGTTTAGTCTTGGGATGCAAGGTTGCTTTGACAATTGAAAACCAACTAATGTGTTTTACTTTGTCAACAGATGCAGTAAGAAGTATTTTTAGTCAGAACAGAATAAAAACATTGGCTAAGATTCAACATCTGTTCCATAAGAAAATAAAGAACAGAGGAAACATTCTGGTACAGGGCATCCACAAAACAGCACAAATAACTTCAAATGGAGATGACTTTCTGTAAAGATGTTCTCCTGCTCAATTACATTGGGCTGTTTTGATGGCATTTTGGACCAATTACTATGGCCAAATACTTTGATGAGAGAGAAGGAGTCTATGATTTGGGGTCCTTTAATACCATGCAGTACCTCTGTAGAATAGGCATTAAATGTTAAGTGAGTGATTATATAATCTTACAATTTTTGAATTCATATATTATAATATTTATATTATATAGGCCAAGTATATCATACTAAAAATAGCATTGTTATTTATTTAAAAACAAAGTCTCACCTAGTCCCCTGTGCTCTGGAGCTCTCTATGTAGATGAGGATGACCATGGACTCTTACCTCCCAAACGCTGGAGTCACAAGTGAGAATCACTATGCCCAGTGTGTGTTGTGTTGTGCTGATAATGGAACACAGGACTTCAGGAGTGTCAGGTAATCGCTCTGCTGACAGAGGTACATCCCCATCCTCAAATAATCTTTTAGATAAAGACTTCAAAAGTCTAACTAGCAACATATTTACCTGGAACTCTGCTGAACGGAGGTCAAGTTTTCTTTTATTACTCAATAATTTAATCATGCTTGGCCTCTTGCTAGGTATCAGGGAGGAGAAAGAAGAAGTTTGAAGTCCACACCGTGTGTTGGTGGTGGCACTTGACTGTACTCTCACCACTAGCAATCATTAATTTGTTTCCTTCTTTACCTCTATGACTTCCAATTACTTAGACTGCTCTTATTATATCTGGTTCGACCAATGCTCATCTTGCAAAAATGTGGGATTAAACCACAATTAAGAGTCTCATAACTGAACGTAGGCATCATGAACAATTTGGCGACATTAACTGGTTTCTGAATGTGCAATGACCACACTTGGATGCCAGTGCTCACCCATGTTGCGCTGCAAGACTTCTCTGCACCCTTGGCTCTGAACTTTCAGCAGGCTGGCACACTCTACGCTTGTGTCTTATGCCAGGAGACATCTACAAACACTGCTTAAAAGCACATCAGCTCAGCTTAGTAGGTTTTGAATTAGAGTATCTTTACTATACACGCAAGATGTTCCTACCTTACAAAAGTACAATAGTTCACCACAGAAAATATATATTTTCCTACTATTATTCTTAAGTATGTACCAAATTCATATAGTTTTAACTGTGTTATGTAAGAGTCTCAATTTTAAATTTCTCCAAGTTTCACTAAAAACGTCATTAAATGAATTTCATCTTGAAATCAGGACAGAATATCCAATACTTTTCTGAAGTGATTGCTAACATTCTTGAGCTGTTTTGTACATATAAGACAGTGTTCTTAGCATTGTTGATTTTAAATATCAAAGTTTTATCAACTTTGAAAATCATTGAAGATGCCCTCCATAGCTCACAGTTCAAATATTCAGATAAAGTTGACTTCCTTATGTTGAAGGAATTGAGCACATCCATCTCACTGGAATTCACATTTTCCCTGATGTTTAACAGAGGATGGAATTACATATGTGCATATATGCCAAGGAATTGTCCTAGAATACATTTCTCTGTGATTTATTATCAGAAAATATTCAATCTGTATAGGTATTTTCTTTAGTTCTATACCCGAGAGTCCATGACTGGAGAAAACATTTAAGAACTGTAGTCTAATGGACACCTCAATACTCTGCTCTAGAAAACCTTCCTGATTTGTCTGTTTTGTTTGTTTTTCCTCTACAGCTCTTCCTCAGCAATGTAAGTGAGAACGAGAACTCCCAAAGAGGCTTCTTCAAAAGACACTTCATTCCCAGCCTTCAGTCAGACTGGCAAACTTACTTATAGTGGTTACATTGTTTAACTGGTATTTATGCTCAAGGGTTTACATTGTATCATTGTTATTTATCCTCAAGATAGCAGTCTGAGCTTTACAAATAATGTAACTATAACTCAGCCGTTTACATGGGCTTAATATATTCTGCATGCATTAAAACTATATTAAAGCATAAACTCACTTCACTAATTTAATAATTCAGATGCCAATTCTAAACATAATTTAGAGAATTTCCTTCCATATTATGGAAATTAATAAATAAAATTACTGTGTATGTAATTTATTCAGGAGTTCATACTCTATGACTCTTAAAAAACAGCATTTTTGTTGTTTTCTGTTTGTTCAAACCATAAAAATGTAGCATACAATTCCCTCTCACAAATAGCTTTATGGAGAACAAAGAACACAGAAAAATACAGCATTCCATCATACCTGAAGTATATTTATTTGTTCTTCAGTCTTCATAGGCTAATTTAAGTGTGTTGAGTTATCTAATATATTCAACAATAAACATGTTTATACTTAATTGTAGTCATGTTAAA
Organism: Bramus lutescens; assembly: GCA_001685075.1. NCBI lineage: Eukaryota > Metazoa > Chordata > Mammalia > Rodentia > Cricetidae > Bramus > Bramus lutescens. The sequence continues at coordinate 3,177 of LOEQ01003586.1, read as the reverse complement.
ATTTATAGACTTTCTGCATATACTTAGAAAATATATTTGTTTTCTCAATGATATATATGTTAGAATATATTGCAATATATGTTTCATTTTTCTAAAATGAAAAATAGAAGAAAAATGAGAACCCTCTGGTGGGCAATATTTTAAGTTCAAAAATACCATGTATATTTTCTTAATAGTATTTTCTAAAAATTAAGTAAACATTTTCTTTCTAAAGAAGCCTGTGAAAATATATTGGATGGATATGGAAAAGTTTTTCCAGGGAATAAATTAAATAGACTACATTTCTGTGAAAAATGTCTTAATTTGAATATTAGAAATAGCTCTCCCATTAAGACTAAATCAATCTAAATTTACAAGAAAACATGTTACCAAACAGCAAGAAGAGAAAACATGTGTTCATCTTATCATTTGATGCTGATTTTGAATGAAATGGATATATGAAGTTAAAAGACAAGAAAGAGCTGAAAATTTTCTATGCACATTGTGAAAGTAGAATAAAAAAATTTCTCCTCCTCCTCCTCTTTTTCTCTTCAGAGCAAGTGGGCCTGTTATGGATATCAACCAGCCTAAGTACATCAACTTGTGTGGGGTGGTACTGAGTGGACTTTGGTTGGGATGTAAAAACAAAAACAAAAATAAATATATAAAAAAGTTCTTTCCTTTTTATTTTTTTTAAATTGGGGTGCTTTGTTGATGGTTTGCAAAGTGGTCTAAGCAGAGATTTGCTTCTCCCAGTTGCAGCCATGGGAAGCTGGAGGTGGGCATGGAGTGTAGAGAGGCTGTGGGGAAGACCCTTCCTAGATTGCAGGTGTTGGCCGTCCTCCTGTGTTCTGTCATGATTCTGATGCCTCTTCGTAGTTTTCTAAGCACTCATTCATATGGTCTCCCATCTAATGAATTCAACTAAACCTAAATACTTTCCAAATGGCCTTCCTCTTCCTGTACAATGACATTGGGAATTAGGATATCAATAAATGACCTGGGGATGGGTAAGTAGCCAGTCTTCAAGTGGAATTGTTACATCAGAATGTTAAATATTTTTTTAAATGACTTAGTGGATTTAGCAGAATCAAGTGTGTTTATCGCCACTTCTAACCATTTCTAAACGATTTATATCATCTGCCATATTTTCAGAAAGATTTGTTCCCTTTTGAAACATATTTTGAAATTTGATCACTGCTGTAGTATTACGATGAGATGGATTAATTAAGGAGTGATTGCCTCATGAGAATGAGGATTAATCCATTCAATGATTAATGAATAACAAATGATGGGGTTATAGTATGAGTTGCTTCAGTACAAAAGCTATTTTTTTTTCTGGCTAGCTTCCTGGATGTTTTTGTATAATGACCTTGGTCATTTTATCATGCAACAGGGAAGTACCACTGGGTGTCATGAGATGCTTTTCCATTTCCTGGTCTTCAAAATCATGAGCTAAATGAGGTTCATTCTGCAGTTCCCCGAGCTGTCATATTCTATTATAGTAACAGGGAATCTAAATAAAAATTAACCCAACATAATCCCATAGGTGTTCAGTTACATTCATGTCCCCCAGTTCTGAATTTTGCCAATCAGCTACCCAAGTTGGATATTTTATATGAAGATAACCCTACAACATGTGATATTTTGTATAAGTTCTTTTATAAAGCATTTTTGTTGTTACTGCTCTTAGATTTATGCATCTTGGAGCATAAACCATCCTTTTATTATTTTTCTTAGCTGAAATCCATTCTACTTTACACATGTAATACAATTTTTATCCACTAACCTGTTTTTGAACTTTTAGGATATTTCTGTATTTTAATACTGTGAACCGTAGTAATATGACCATTCATTTGAATATTTATTTGAGCTGTCATTTTCAGGGTTTTTTATATACATAACTTAGATCGGAATTCTGAGTTGCATGGTAATTTTATGCTCACATTTTGAAATTAAATTTGGCCACTGTACAGTTTCACAGGATAGGCGGCTATGTTGGGGAGGGTGTAATCTTCCTTGTTCAACTTTCCTCCTGATCATAACCAACTTGTAACCAGCCGCCCTAAACAGTGACAATGTCATAACCCATTCAATGATCAAAAACCACCCACCCTACCTCTTGGGAATGTGGGTGTTACATTCTTAAATTTACTTCCTGCTGTCTGGGGGAGCAAAAGTATCCTTAGGGGATCCTAAAAAGAAAAAAAATGAATTAATTGTTAAGTCCTGGGAGAGGTAGCTGTATCATTTATTTTCTGGTCTCTGCATAATGGGAAAGTGCAGGACTTGTCTCAAGTCCTGGCTACTGTAGCCTGTTAGGCTGGATCATCTCAACTGATCAGTTTGAAATTGTCCTGAGCAGTTTGCAGTTCAAAGTCCACCTTTAGGTGGTGTTTTTGAGTTTAGTGGCGTTACCATAGTCATGGAGGAATTGTTGTTGTGGAGCCCCATCCTCCTTTTGGAGACTTCAAAGGTTGCTATTAGGCGTGCTCATGGTTCACTGAGGAAAACTGATAGAGACTCAAACCCAAAATCATGTACAGGAAGGTAAATGAAGCCTTTTTCTAGAATTAGTTTGTACTCTATAGAACCATTACTATCATGACAAAAAGCTTAAAATTATATCTCTATCTATCTATCTATCTATCTATCTATCTATCTATCATCTATCTATCATCTGTCTATCTATCAATACTAATCTCATAAAATTTATATTGTAAGAAAAGCTGTTAAGAGTTGATATTAAACCAAAAGATTATGAGATTAGTAGTGAAAAAATAGTCCTTAAATTTTTTTTCTGTCCCATATCAGGTAGCTCTTCTGACATGAGACAGAGATTTTGGATTTCACTTTAATAAGTGTTCTTAGGTTTAGAGAAGGAGAGAGTCATGCTCCAACTCCAAAACCAACTTTGATTTTTAATTAGACTGGGATTACAAAAAGACTTTGCATTGTATGTCTGTAGAGAACAGCAGAAACAAACATTTTGGAAGATTTATGAAATTTTATCCTGTTGAAAATGTGATATACCAATAGGCCAATTTATTCTTTCTCTTGAGACATTTTTTTTCTGGATAATTTGTCCTTTATCTTCAGATGTCTTATTTGTCCGATATTCTTCAGATTCCTTAGTTGGATATTTTTATTCTCCTGAAAAGACAAAAACAAAACCCTTCCCCAACCCTAATTTTGGGG